>OMKI01010806.1:0-11476 GCA_900302315.1 Phycis blennoides | reverse complement strand
GCACGGCAGCGACTGATTCAATATACGTAGAAAATGGGCACCCAGAGATGAACTAGCCAACCAAATCCTCTAATTTCCTATATACAGCTTAGTTCTGTGTGTGTGTGTCTGTGTGTGTGTGTGTGTGTGTGTGTGTATGTCTGTGTCTAAAGAAAATATAGAAGGATTGGACATTTTCAGCATCAATCCTTTCTATTCTAATTAGAGTGAATGCATCAGGAGAATGTAGGCAACACACACACACACACTGCAGATTATGTTATTTACCTCAGCTATAAATATCAAAATACGAACAACCATCACATCAATTTAGGAAATGACTGTAAGTACTATCTCCTATTAATACCCTGTCTTCTGAGCAGCCCGGTTAAGATTTACTTACAAATTGGGACATAAACACACATTTTCTTTTGCACTGTTATTGTTACGTGACTGCTAGCCCACTTACAATACAGTCTCAATGCAGCTGTCTTCGTTCTCAATCTTAATGAAATCAACGGTAACCGCCACTCCTGAAACATACATCCAATTATCCAGGCACAACTTAGCCACAGACGGTTTATTTTATATAGTACCCTTCAAACATAAATGCTATTGAGAGTGCTTTACAGGAACAGAAATCACATTGTAAAGACGTTAAAAGGGCCCGGGAATTAACACAATCCAATAAAATAGGAAAATAGAAATGTACGTTAAAGGTATAAGATGGTAAAATCATAAATATGGCAGTGCCGCCAGAGAAGTGAAAGGAAAATAATGGAGTCTGTTAGTCTATCAAAATGTAGTGTGTGACTTTAAAGTATTTGCTGAGGCCCCTCTAGTTGAGTGCCAGATCGACAGGCTTTGCCGTCTAGGGGGAACTTAATTGGGACCTGAGAGCCAGGCAAGTGTAATCAATCACAGACAGAAAGAGAGAACACTCAGCACATTTACATATGGAAGTGTGACCTTGGTCTTGGGAACGGCTGGGAGAGGTGCCTGGCAGCTTTACTGCCAAGAGAAAAAGGAGAGGGAACCTAAGCTCTCTGTACACCACGTCCATTACGGAAGGGGAGCTTGAATGATGGCTGTTTTCGAAAAAAAAAAAAAAAAAGGAAAAACGACAGCAAATTTACATCCTTAATCCTTAAGGGTTTGACACATACAGGCTTTGTCGATGCCAGAGTTCAACGGCGACGTTTCAAGAGACTAAACCGCAGGCCCGTCTTGGGTATACTGTAACCAAGGTGCTTTTTTTTTCATTGTTGAGTTTGGACATTTAACTTTTTAACATTTAAAGGAGTGATGAGCATAACTGGATTAGGCGAAAAAAAAAAAAAAAAAAAAAAACCTGAGGTCGCAGAAGCTACGCCGGGCCAAATCTGTCCGCAGGCGAGCCCAGGAGGCCGGCTAAATGACTACGGGCGGGCTGCAGGATTAGTTATTTGTTCACCTCTGCCTGCAAAGTCTTGGCTGCCCACAATTCCCCAGAACGATGTCTTATTTTTAGCGTTTGAATTATTTAAAGTCACCGGGACACACGCGCGTGTCCTCCAGCCCCGGCTCATTTTCCCTCCTTTTTTTGGGTTGCGGCTTAAAGTATAATGGCCTCAGCTGAGGTAAAAACATGCATACCTTAATACTAATAGTGACAGTAACAAGAGTTGTAGGTTGCTGAGGCTATAATGGAGTGTGGATGTAGTCCCTGTCCACTTTATTTTATGTATAGCTCCCTGTGTGTGTGTGTGTTCGCAACCCTGATTGCAAGTTCATGAGTCATGTTATACATAAAAAAACACTACTACTAAGACTACTCATATATCCATACTTTTGAATTTGACACACAGGCTATCCTTTCACATGTACTCCTGAAAGATGGATGTATTAACTCTAACCCTGAGTGTCCTGTGTACATTTACCAGACGGAAAGTCTTCTTCAAATAAAGATCTGGAGTGGAGAGTGCGGGATAACATGAACATAGAGATGGGGCAGTAAGTGCAGTAAATTGACTACACAAAAGGTATTGGGTTTGATCCCCAATGTCTGCAGCCTTCCTGCCCCCAAACCCCTACCTGCTCCTTAATGACATGCATCTTAATTCATTTTTGATCACTGTAGATACATTTCTGCCAAATTTTTCTAAGCAGAATTGAATGGGAGAAGAAACCTAATTGTGTCATCTATCTCATCTCATCTCATGTTTGCGGCCGTCATGAAGCTAAATACGGTCAGATTAACAAAAATCAGACATGCAGGAGGCAGTTAGTTCAGGGCCATCCCATTACTCATTTACTGCTGTGGTCAAAAACACACTTTCTAAGAGGAGAGGCCAATAGACATGGCATATCGAATAAGTTCAAGTGTTTTTTGCAATGGCTATGACAAGGGATTGAGCTACACTTATTTGGGTGTGTTCAGCTGATGAAATATTAACCGGGGACATCAGGTCGTTGTCCTCTTAGCTAGGTAGGACACCCGGAGCTGTACATCACCCTGACAGACCCCAATTATGGTTACGTTTTATTTATTTATTTCGATCTTGTTTGCTGCCCTTTAAAGCAATGCGCCCGAAAATGTGCTCATTACACTATGAAACGGAGCCACAACAACTGCACTGGTTTTTTTTTAACCACCTAATTTTCCTCTTGCTCGAGGTACACTGTGCGCGTAGAGTTTCACAAAGTGCAGATACCGTGGTTTAAATAAACACAGAAAGACCGTGGACCATAAAAACGTCTCTTAAATCTGTCCATTTTTGTCCCATGCGTCCCATGCACACACACAAACGCACACGCACCCACACACACAGACACACACACCACACACACACGGAACAACACCATATATATTTAGTCTTTTGTTTTGATCCTCTTTCTCGGACTTGAGTAGAGAAACGCAAGCCTCTTAAGCTCGAGTTTCCTTGCTCTCAAGTTGAGCGTCTCATTTCCAGCGTCCTGGGGAAAGAGAAGTGCCATCTGTCTGGGTCGTGTGCACGCCAACACACACGTGCACACCTACGCGCACAATGCCAACACACCCGTGCCAGTACAGGCACTGTGGTGGCAAACTTAACTTGTGGGAATTTGTCTTTATCAGACAAACACGCTGTCATATTGATATTTAAATAGCCCTCACAGGGGGGCATCAAGAACACTGTTAAAATATTTAATGGTAGCTGGGGAGTGAACAGGCTTTCTTATTAATTTTTTCATAATTTTGAAAAAAAATAATCATTCATCAGCCCAATCTCAAAGGATTTGTGGGATTCCAAACATCGTGATGAGTATTCAGCTTGATTAGATTTTCATCCAAAGTAAATACAGTGTTTGTGTTTGTCAAACCATTCAAATGTCAAGATATGTTGTGTCTGAGCATTTTCGGGGACTGCTGAAACTGTCTTTTTCTACTACTATATATACACTTCACTAAGGGTATCCTGGTTGTGTTTGTATGTGTGGAATTCATCTTTGAAACCATTGAGAGTGCGCTTTGCCAATAGTTGTTCCCAATGTATGGTCAGTGCTAAAAGACGTTGCCTCTGGCCCAGCGGACCTCAAACATAAAGGCACCAATTGAATTTTTACTGGCCCTCACTCCAAGTTATAATACTCAACAGCAGAAACATAAAAAAGCCACATGCTTTTGTTACTAGTTGTGTTTAAGAATTTGTTCAAACAAACGCAAACTCCTCAAATGCGACAAACTCATTCCCCTGCTAACAGCCATCTCGATACAACACTCAGAGGTCATCTTTTTATTTATATATCTAATTTGTTAGCACTGGCCCGTTTCACACATTTAGTTGAAAGATTTACTGTCCCGATGTGACTTCTCACTGGCCCCCAAGCCATCGTGCAACCCTTATTGATGAACCCTGCCACAGAGCCACATAGACCAGGAACCTTGTTGTTGTTTACAGATAACAATATTTGGCAGGAGAATTAAAAAGTATGCAGGATGTTCATGATTTATATTCCATCCTCTAGAATGTAAACACCAGTCAGTCAAACTCCTTTCTGGCTGTAAATAATATCTAGTGACTTGTGTCTCATGTATTAATGTAGGAGATGGCTTTTGTCCCACAGGAATTACAAGAAGAACAGACACAGGTAGAGAGCATTAAAAGGCCCCTATTTCACCTTCAACCGACAGCCTACTAATTGGACCGAACCAACTAGTCGGCTGAACTATTAATATTTCAGGGTGGACTTTCACTTGTGACGTCATTTATAGATTAGACTAATAGATGTCACTCGTAGATTTTTAAATGGCTTGGAATGGCAAATCATGATCCCACCTGGTGGTAAAATAGGTACCCTAAGAGATAGGGGGCTGTGCATCTTGCTCAAGGAGAAGTGGATGTAAGCTGCCAATATTGGGAATCACACTCACAACCTACAGCCAAGATGTCATTCCACCCCCCAGTTTTGTCATGTGAGTGTGAAGGAGGAAGCACGCACAGGGCTTTGAAAGCAGTACGAGGGTGCCACCGTGCAACTTTCATGTCTGGCACAAACGGAAATTCATGAATCAAATCTCAAGTCAATTCGTCATGCATTCCTTGGGAGACTGTCAGATGGGAACGTGTGAGAAGAAAGGGCATCCATTTTTTATCTGACTGACGCAGATAGTATGGAAGGAGACACTCGTTTCAGGATGTCGTTATCTTGTACATTGGTTATGGAATAATCAGGCTTGAAAATAATTTCCATTACGGCATTATTTTATTCTACTGCTACTATATTATCCATGTCCTTTAGCAGGCACATCACATTACCTTAAGTATATTTTTTTCTTGGATCCATGCACTGTCCATCTTCGGCAGGACATTGTTGAAAAACAGAGGTTAACTTGGACGCCACCGTCCCCCGGTGTCCCTTCGTCATTACGTAGAAGTGCCCTGGAAAAGGCATTCTAACTACACCAAAGAACGCAAGTCTTGAGTTCAAAGCAGAGCACAACGCTCACAAATTGGTTGGCGGAGACTGGCAGAAATACAGGATTTTACTTTTTTACTCGCAGAAATCTCCCCTTGCACCAAAAAGGCCTACTCAGGAGCCAACACTAGTATTTAGTATATGTAAGAGTTATGTTTGTGTAAGAATTCAGCCTAACATAGGAGCACTAGGTGGGGTGGATCCCACACTGTGTATACAGTATATAGATGTATGTATACATGCTACTCATGCTCTTATTTGTTGTACGTCTTGGCACTTTAATTGCTCTTTGTAAGTTAGCACTTTGATCGCTCTTGGTAACTTGGCACTTAGTCAGAGATGTTGTATTCTAGCAATGGTTAATCTAGCAATTGAAATGCTTGAAACTTGTTCTGGTGACTTTCTTACTGTATTAGCTGCAATGAAATGTTGTAACTTCTTATGACAAATGTACTCTTTGTAAGTCGCTTTGGATAAAAGCTTCTGCTAAATGCCCTAAATGTAAATGTAAATGTATGTGTGTAAAAAGCACATCCCCTGGGCTTTCAAGTATGAAGACAAGCCAGTGTTAATGATTTCTTTCTTATTGTTTTTTCGAGTGTATTCAGTGTGGGATTACCAAGCGGAGTCAGATGAGGGGAGTAATCAAAAGGTGACAGTCTATTCTTTTACTTGATGTTGATGACTCACCCCGCCCTGTTAATATCTCTTGGACGAGGGATGCCACTCGCTGTGCTGTGCTACGCTCCAATCCCACATCACCAATTCTCTCTTCAACATGTTTCTTCCGAAAGAAAACTAAAATGCACTTAATGAAATGTATTATTGTGAAGCTATTTTTTCTAAATTACTAGACCTGAAAATTTGTTTTTTCATACATCTATTTTCAATAATCCATGTTACGTGTCAGGATTTTGTTTATATATTTTGTTATATATATTATCTGTGTATTTATGTACATGACATATATCACTTTGGACGAAAGCATAGAAAAATTACTAAAAACATGTATTAATTATTGGAAAAATGTACTTGCTACACCCCACCTAGGTGGCTGCTACACTCTGCCAAAATGGCTATTAATGGGCTCCTCCAGAACCAGGACACAGGGCGGTGATGTTGAAAAGCCTGTTTATTGCAGAGTTTGAAGACAATAGAACATGCAGATGGTGTTCCATGCTGCCAGGAGATTTGTGTGGTGATGGCTGGTTTAACCTGTGCGCATTGATTACTCAATGCACAACAGGTGTGCAGCCTCACCCTGTCACCAGAGTCCAATCAGTATATATATGCAGTATATAAATATATATATATATATATTTTTTTTTTATGCATGCAATTAATGAGCATGTAACAGGGTAACAGCGTCTGGCCCAAAGATGCGTACAGGTGGAGCCCTGGGTGTCAGACGCCCCTAACCCCAACAATTAGACTGTCCTGCCCTGTCCACTATCTCAGCAGTGTGTTGACCCCCTCAAATAAACGCAACTCCCTGCCTTCGTCCTTCGCCTCGAATGCCCCGCCTAGCTCTCTTCGTTGGCCATTCTTTGTGAACTATGTGACATGTCGGAGATGGAAAGTAAAAAGAGAATTCTTCTTCCCAGTCTTGGCGTGGCCTCCGGTCGCGGTTACGTGGAAGGAATGCCTCATCTCAATTCCGAATGATTTATTCTTTTGTACTTATTTGAAATATGACAACACAGTGAGGGGGAGCGAATGAAAAATTATGTTCTTTTATTTCTATCTATTGAGCAGCGGAGAGTCGAACGTTCTTGGGGGAGGCGGGTAGACAGAGAGACGGAGAGTGAGAGAGCTTGGGGAACGCTTGTAGATTCAAGCCTGAAGGAAAGAGAAAGAGGACGGAAAAAAACTGCCCGGAAAAGAGTCCAAGCGGGGGTAAAAAAAAACCTAA
Source organism: Phycis blennoides (assembly GCA_900302315.1). Taxonomy (NCBI): domain Eukaryota; kingdom Metazoa; phylum Chordata; class Actinopteri; order Gadiformes; family Phycidae; genus Phycis; species Phycis blennoides. Next base: position 4,647 of record OMKI01010806.1, on the reverse strand, counting down.
AATGGGCAGTCTTGGATAATTTGCCAAAGTCTAAAGGCACAACACAGTTTGAGGGCTTAGCGGTTCCGGTGGACGAGAGACAGATGGAGAAAGAGAGAAAGAGAGAGAGCGTGAGAGAGAGAGAGAGGCGCTCTCAAACTTGGACGCCCCGACTTGCCGGAGAAAAACCAAGGAAGAACTTTGCGAAAACAAACATACAATCAAAAGGATGCCCACGGATGTTGGTATACGACAGTTGTTTTTTGTGGATGATCTGACGGGCCTTTCGGGTATTCCTGATCTAAATGTCTGTCATTGTTACTAAAGTAACCGTAGTAACCTGTTTTCTTTAAGTCATTTAAAGAAAACGAGTCTCCCGCCAACCAATTGCCAACCGAACATTATACTCTGTAAGTCTGAAAACACAACAATACAAACCTTGCTTTCACTGTCTTTTGTGTCATATTTGCTTGCATAATTTTCCCGGGGCGAATGCTAAGCTCATACTTCCTGTCTGGTCGGCAACGGTTTTAGGAAAATGATTTGTCAATGTTTTGAATCAACACTTTAATGTTTTAAATCAACACAGCCGCTGTAGATATAATCCCCTTCTGAAATGTTCATCAACTTGCCGGAACGGGTAGCTCTTTGTCAGAATATCTCTGTAACAAAACAGGAAACCATGCGTAACTCCGCCCCTTTTAGTTTGTGGTTTCCTCCCCAGGCTCTGAGATAATTAAGATGATTGTGCCATAAGCCGAACACCATTTGTTCTAACACCGGTCTTTTCACTGTTTTAGCCACATCTAATTGATTTGATTGGGGGTCGCAGGATAGCGAAGGGTCTATTTGAATCCCAGAGAAAAGGTCCTGTGATTGATTCCCAATGTCTGACAACTAACCTATAAGCATCCTGTACCTGAATCCACCGAGTATGTTGCCTTGTATAGAGGCATCTTATATTGACTTCATAGTTAAAGAGATTCTGCTGTTTCTGTTCAACCAGCTTAAAGGAATATTAAGAGTTGCAATCTCTTGTCAGCTAAGTCAGCTAAATAATTTAATGAATGAAAATAAAGTAAAAGTTGCCATTGTTTTACTTAATTGACTCAACTTTGTATTCAACAGACAAAAAGAAAACACGGCGCACTTTACATCACAATGCTTTCATCTCTTCAGTTGTGAGCTAATTTCCCCTCTCTGCCTTTTTCAAGACCTTGCGTGAAGCTTACACCAGCAGCTGCACCAGGGCCCTTCGGATGATGTCAGATGACATTTTTTGGGGGGCTGTGAGAGAGCAGTATTTGAAGACGTTGTCTCTTCCAGTTTCAGCCCTGTGTACAGAAAAAGTTGGGACCTGACTTGATGTGCTCTACCCAGGGATGTTATGTCCTGTAGGCTACCCTTAAGAACAACCCAACCCGGTTGGGGTACTTTTTATTTTGAAGGAAAATCCAAAACCTTGTGGAGAGTGTGGTTTGGGACCCAGACAGCAGAGCTGTGAGTTTCCACAGGCTATTGAAAGGAAGTGTGCACAACCTTAAACCTAAGGTAAAGACAAATAAAATGAAATTGACTACTGGTCTTGTTACCTAAAAGTAGGAGCAGAAAGTGCTCGGAAAACTGTTTTGGCGTAGCGTGTAGCCGGCATATAGTGTCTAAATCAGATGCCTCCAGATTTAACCCCACCAATTAATCCACCGAGGATGTTGGGGCGTTCGTTTGAGGTTAACACCACACCAGACCCCAAACACGTCCCGCTATTTAATATGCGCTCTGCTCTTATCAAAGCAGAGCGCGACTATTTATATAATCCCCTCCCCTGGCTACCACGCCACTAACCACGGTGGGCTCGGCCGAAGAGTCGTAAAAAGTTACGGCGTGATTCGCTGCTAATGACTCGGGAGAAGCAGTCCAATGTTGTGCGCAGCGTGAGTTATAAAGTGTTAGAAAGTGATCGGACCTAGTGTGCTAGGTGATTCAGGAGGGGTGGCATCTGCAGATTATTATAACATGTGTGAACATGGTGGTGGGCACCTAAAGAGGAAATCAAATAATTGGTGCATACACAGGAAGGGCGAATTGACTCGGTCGGAGGCGAACGGACTGTCGGGGTCAGGCCCGTTTTGGGAGAGATTGTTTCCCGTGGTGCTGCTGCGGCCGGCTGTTCAGACTGTCAACTCTTGACCGTTTGATTGGTGGCCGTGTAGTGATGCGAGGGAGCGAGAGGGAAAAGTGATGATGAGGGAATAAAGAGAACGAGAGTGATAAAATGATTGTCAGAGAGACAAATGGGTTAAGCAAGTCCAGAAGAGCAAAAATTAGAGAGAATGACAGACAGGCAGTGGAAATGACAATTCTGGTCAAAATAAGAGCCTTGTGTGTGAGCTGCACCACAAACGGTGATAGGCAGGCTGTTTCTTGTCTTTCTCATACTCTGCACTTACATTTTTTTAGCAGTTACTCCAATATTTGCTGTATGATTTGCTTGACTTGTACATTATGAATAAAAGCATCTGCTAAGTGACTTAATGTGAATTTCATAAAGTTGGATAACTGTTTGTAGAAATACACAACAGAATTGTGACTAAGTAAAGTGATTAAGTAACATGTTGGCATTCATTTTTGGGGGGCTTGGGGTATTCATTTTGAAGTTGACAATGCATTATCTGAAAGCACACTTTCGGGAGTGCATCTTCTAGCGAGAGCAAACAATCCGACATCTAATTTGCTGGAGGAGCGTGATACGGAAAGGCTTTGCCATCCGCAGGACACTTGGATGACCACATCTCATCCGGCTAGCTAGCGCCGTTGTTTGCGGGTAGCGAAACAAGCTGACGACTCAGGTTAACTGCAACAACAACAACAACAAAAAACAGGATAGCGTGTCGAAAGATGAATGACAGAATGATTCCCATTCATAACATGAAACGCTGGCTGCGCATCCTGAATCACACGGAAGTGCGGCTTCCCAGCAAAGGCCATCTATCATATCCGTAAGTGCTTATTTACAAGAGCCCACAGAACACAGGAGAAAAGGAGTGGGGGAAAAAAGAGAAAGAAACATTTATAGGACAGTGACTGCCTAACATCACCCGACATGTTTAGTCTTGTAAACTTAAAAAGGTACACACAAATTAGGCCCGGGGCATCAGTGAAATCTATATCCCTGCCAGTCCCTTTATAAAAAAGTCCAACCTTCTCACGCTCACCACATCCTTTATTTATTCCAGGGTTATAATTGCACCCCTTTTTACTTGTTTTTTTTGTGTATGTGTGTTTGTGTGTTGTGTTGTGTGTGTGTGTGTGCCGGTTGTTGCGCAACGGCGCACTACGATGGCACCGCTGCGTTGCTTCGTTATGGGGTCGATTTCCCAGCCGGCAGAGCGCCAACTACAATGGTTGATCATGTGGAACCACCGGGGGGGAGGGCGTCCTCTGGGCCCCGTGCACGTGGTGGTGTCTGTTTACAGAGCACCCACCACCCCTGACCTCCCGTCTCCGTACTGCGGGTTACACCGCCGCTATTTGCGGCGATGATGCTTTGACCGCGGGTTGCCTTGACGCTCGGATACTTGCCAGGTTCGAAGGGTTCAAGGGTCAAACCGGATAGAGGCTGGGATGCGGAGCCTCTGTCCCCTATCCCCTTCTTCAGCAGTGACTCTGCTGAAGAATTATAATGTGTTCAGTCAGTGAAAAAGAAACCATTAAACAAACAGAAAGAATTTCAATGGCCCGTTCACCCAGATTGGAGCTTTTCTGATGATATCTGATTCGTAAGACTAAGAGCTTCCCAAAGTGAGTGGGTTGGATATTTCCAATACCCCTTGAGGTATGAATGAGGGGGAGAAGATGGAGACAAAGATGAGGTGAAGCTCATTGCTCCCCTGCTTCGTAACCTCAGGGAGCACAGGAAACATTGTTTACTTTTTAACAGCCATGGACAGAGAGAGGAGAAGTAGTTGAGAACACCAACGATAGATGGCACACTGTAGTAGGCCTATACGCAGGTTGTGTTTCATGCAAAAGAAACTGAAAATGTGTTGATGCAGATGTCTATATTAGACATCGCACATGGACACATGCTCGCACACACACACACGGATGATACAGGGTAGACTTGGATGGAGAGTAATATTTGATTATTTGCAGGATCCATGTGTCTGCCTGTCTATATACGACATCACACACACACACAAACAGTGTCTCAATGCAGTGCCTCCAGGAAGCAGTGAATGCAGAACACTGCAGCAAAAAACCTCACAATGAATTCTCAGTGCTGCCCCTGACCATGCGTGCAGTGGTGCCAAACACCTCCGGACAACGTACACATGATACAATAGACAACTATGTTCTCATGTTCACAACGCTGGGGGCTATGTGTGTGCGTGTGCGAGTTTGAGCCTGTGTGTGTACGTGTGAGAGACAAAGCGTGTGTGTGTGTGTGTGTGTGTGTGTGTGTGTGTGTGAATATGTGAGCATGTGTATCAGCCTGTGAGTGTGAGGCTGTGTGCGGGCATCCATGTGTGTGTTTGTGTGTGTGTGTGTGTGTGTGTGTGTGTGTGTATAGGAGCCCATGTGTACATGCGGGTGTGTTTCACAGACATACCAACGCAACATAATGCGGCCCACGCATCTTCGACCCCCATCGCCAAAGGTGGATATTGT
>OMKI01010801.1:27500-45403 GCA_900302315.1 Phycis blennoides | reverse complement strand
TCTCTTTGACCTCTTTTTGCCTCTCTGCTCTCTCTACTACTCTCTCCCTCCCCCTCCAGACGTGAGTTCAGAGCTGGGGGTGCGTCTGCGGGCTGAGCTGGAGCACACCGAGCGTCTGGACGCCCAGTTTGTGGAGTACCTGCGCTGCCGGGGCATGAACCAGTGGACGTGTTCTTGACAACATTGTAGTTCCGATATCTTAATTGAATACCTACTCTTTTACTGTGACACCCATTGGCTGTCTGGGGTAAAAACAGTTCTTTAAGTTGCGATGCTGTAGATTACCTGGAGACTGCGATGACAGCACGTACAGCCGCCCGGAAGCGAGTGAGGGGTCTGCGCTGCAGTGGGCCGGTGGGCGAGGGGCGAGCCCCCATGTTGGCAATGAGACACAGCGTGGCCTGTTCACACTCCTGGAAGCCCCCCAACAGCAGCACCAGGTAGCGCTTCTGGTACACCAGAGACTTTCGGAAGCTCTCAGCGCGCAGGTACCGCTCGTAGAGACGCTGCACCTGATGAAGGGTGGAGGTGGAGGGAGCCACTTTGTTCAGTTCATGAGCTCAGACCTCATGCTAAAAGGAAAACAATGTGCACTTTTGAGATATGTTCTTTGAGTCTCTAAGTGCACAGTGAACAGTCTTGCTGGCCGTGAGTTCAAAAAGGACCCAGGAAGGTGGTCACCTTTTTAAAGATAAGATTGGCGGGACAATACATTTGATTCAGGTAGATGGGATGAGTGAAGTTATTTTATTTCAGCATCTATTCAAAATCAGTTTTTTTTTTTCCTTTTTTACCATGTTGAACTGCATGTTTGATATACACATAATTATGTTTCACGTTACCGTAAAGGTGTAGTGTGTATAAATATAGTGGCATCTAGCAAAATAAGGGGGCATTCAGCAGACGCTTTTGTCCAAAGCGACTTACAATCAGTACATTTGTGGGGTTTGACATGTGGACAGTTGGAGGAGGAGGGGGATCAAGGGGATCAAGGGGATCGAACCGCCGACCCTACGGTTAGCGGACGACCCGCTCTGTCCACCCGCTCTACCCACTGAGCTACTGCTGCCCCTGCATGAAAAAATGGACTGCACAAATGGAATATAATATTCCATGTGTCAGAGTAGCTAAACTCTCTCTCAAACTTGACTATCATCATCAACTGCTTGGCAGACGATGCTCCCCACAGCCCCACACTGTGACACTGGTGTCCGAGAGGCTTGGACACGGACATCAAAATCAGCCACTGGCCAGACGGAGCTCCAAACATCCACTCAAGCTGAGGCTATATATACACACAACTATGGTGAATAGGACGAAGATAACCAATTGTGATTAAACCGCAGGCTAGAGAAACAACCTTGGTGTGATTAATTAATGTTCCTTTTCGGCTCAACAAAAATACCTTCTGGTACCTGACAACACAGGCCAGTGCAGGGCACCGTAGTCCTGGAAAGGGAGGCAAGGAGTATTCGGTTGGTTGCCATCTGCAACTTCACCGCTAGTCTCTAAAAAAGGAGAACAGTTGCTCCAGTGCCCTCAGGTGAACCCATCGTTGTGCTCATCCTCCAGGTCTCACCTTGCCATTGCTGGCCGCGTCACTGATGACGGGTCTGTTCTCTGTTTCCACGGAGACCTTGGTGAGCTGGTTCTCCGCGCAGCGCAGGCGGCGCTCCAGGCGAGCAGCAGTCTGCCTGAGGGCGAGGGTCTCCTGGCTCAGGGAGGCCACGCGCTCCGTCAGCGCAGAGTTCTCTCCCAGCAGCTTCTCCACCAGCCCAGAGGAAACCCCAGGCTAACAAAGTTTCATTTCAAATCCATTTCAAATCTACAAATACTCGTAACTACAGCAATTTTACTTTCAATAAAACAGAAATTTATTTAATAAAAATGTAATCAGTGAATAACAAAATTCTGATATGTAATATACTATATACTGTATATTATGAAATAAATAATACATTTTAGTTTTACAAGGAGAAGAGAATAGGGTGAATAAATAAAGAGAGAACTAAATTCACCAATCACATTTCAGCAATCTCTCCCTCGGTTGTTGTGCTGATGGTACCTGATGGTTGTGTATTGTGTCGTCGGTCCGGGCGCCACGGTTCACAGTCAGGCCGGTTCTGGTGTGGTGAGCAGGTTGCACGGTGGCTGAGCAGGACAGCCTCTGAGCGGCCATCTCCCTCTCCTCTTTCTCCAGCTCAGACAGAGTGTGCTGCAGCTCCTGCATGCGCTGCTGGTCCTGCTTCCTGAGCAACTCCAGCTCACACTGACATGAGGGAGAAACGGCGTCTGTGACTTCGATTACAGCTCTACTCGAAATATTAAAGCTCCGCACCTCATTTTAATGTTAGTTTGAATAATGTTGAAAGCCATCACAAGTGGAAGTGTCCACCCCTATGTATGCTAGACAGATCATCCTACCAGGCAGCACAGTCAGACAGAGATATGGCAATCACTTGAAAAAGCTAATCAAACTCACACCTGGTGATAAAACAGGACCCCGTATGTCAGCAAGAACATCTGAACAGCTTGTCATCTCACCAATTTGTTGTTTGTTCTCTCCAGCTGCCTCTCTCTCTCCATCTGCTTCTGGCAGTCTTTCCTCCTCTCCCTTTCCCTCTGCTTTTCGCTCTCTCGCTCCTTGTCCACGGCCGCCTGGACCCGTTCCTTCAGCTCAACCATCTCGGCAGCTTGGCGCAAACAGAGCTCCTTCTCTGTGGCCAGCGCACAGCTGGCCTCCCGTTTCTGCTTCTGCAGCAATTCCAAGGAGTATTGAAGACGGGCAGCAGTCTCCTTCTCCCTCTGAACCTCATCATGCCTTCTTTGCTCCTCCTTCTCCTCGCTTCTCCTCTTAACCTGCAGAAGCTCTGCCCTCAGCCGGTCAGTCACAGACGCCAGCTCCTCCCCCTGCCTGCGCTCCTGCTCCAGTTGGGCTTGCAGGTCCGTGATCAACTTCCTGTCCCACTCTATGTTGGCTTCCCGTCGGCTGTCGACCTGGTCCAGTGTGCGGGCGCATCGCTCCCTCTCCTCCTCCAGCTTCTGGTGGGCGTCGTCCGAGCGTGAGTCTGCCTCCCCCAGCAGGCGCTCCAAGCGCTTCCTTTCCTGTAGGTGGAGGTCCTGCTGCTGGGCGGAGCGCTTGCACTCCTCTCGGAGGTCATTATGGGCGTCGCCCAGCCTCTTCTCCAGCAGCCCGCTGCGGGACTGCTCTATCTGCAGCTCCCGCCTCAGGTTGCTGAACGCCACTTTCTCCTGTTCCAACTGACCCCTGAGGGCCACCACCTCTGTCCCCTTCTGCTCCAGAGATCCCTGCAAGACCTTTTGTGAAGCCACACAAGAGGGGTTGTGGTTATTATAGTGTTGCTACCAAAGTGGGGGGGCTGGGTTTGAGACCCTGTGTTCTGCTGTCATCACGTCATCATGTGTGTGTGTGTGTGTGTGTGTGTGTGTGTGTGTGTGTGTGTGTGTGTGTGTGTGTGTGTGTGTGTGTGTGTGTGTGTGTGTGTGTGTGTGTGTATGTGTGTGTGTGTGTGTGTGTGTGTGTGTGTGTGTGTGTGTGTGTGTGTGTGTGTGTGTGTGTGTGTGTGTGTGTGTGTGTGTGTGTGTGTGTGTGTGTGTGTGTGTGTGTGTGTGTGTGTGTGTGTGTGTGTGTGTGTGTGTGTGTACACCGTACCTCCCTACGGTCCTCCTCCTCCCTCTCCCTGCGGAGTGTGAGGGCCCTCTCCTGCTCCAGTAAGGTCTGGAGCTCCTGGACATGGCTCTGCTCCATCTGCAGGGCCTCTTCACCCACTTTTAAGGCCAGCCTGGAAGGAGAACAAGCATCAGTTAGCAATTTGCCCCCCCAGAGGTTTAAGATAGTCAAACAGGACAGAACGGAGCCTGGGACAGGAAGAGAGAGTGAGGGTAAGACTTGAGACAAATGCTGTCTCACAAATACTTTATTTTGTATTTTTTTTTACTTAAATCGACTACATGTATATCATTGTTTTATCACCACCAAGGCTACTAAATGCAGGGAGACATGAGACATCAACCCCCCCAAGTAGTGAGTGAGTGTGTGTAGTGCCTGGGTACCTGAGTGACTGCACAATGTTCAGATGCTCCTGCAGGGCGGTTTGGGAGGTGCTCAGCTGGCTCTGGGTGTCCCCCAAATCTGCCCTCAACTGTCTCTGAGCTTCCTCCAACTCTACCCTCAGCTGTGCCTCGACTTGACCATCGCTCTCTGAAGTCATCTCTCGCTGATGATCTCCATCGCCTCCAAGGTCAGTCTGATAAAGAGAGGGGGAACCCAGGGAACGATTGATTTAGGGGAAAAAATGAATCCCTGTTGATTGAGCAATGGTTTCAGTTGAATCGTTATTTAAAATAATTGGAGACAAACAGTGTTAAAGGCTGAACCCCTTTACCTGCGTGTCTCTCTGTGCCATTCGACATAGTAGCTCTCTCAGGGCAACCACCGTGTCCTGTAGAGCTCTCTTCTCCTGCTGCCATGCCATAGGTGGGGCAGAGGGAACCCTGTCAGGCCGGTCCAGTGGGCTTGCTTGGTCCTGTGGTTGAGCCAGCGTCTGATCCAGTGACAGGACTGTTGAGACGTGGTACTGGGACGATGCCGGGGCCCGGCGCTGGGACAAGGTAAGGACCCGGCAGGACTCCTGATGGACCCGCTTCAGGATGTCCTGTATGATAGTTACAATAATGAAAAAGGAAAATTAGTAGTTAGAGAATTGCTGGTTACTTTTTTTTATAATGCGTCCATGTCAAGTTCAGAGGGATACTGAAAAATTATAATCATGATCATCTTCTCATCTTTCATTCCGACCAGGCATCATGAAAAGTCAGGGTGTTAAATATTGAATATTTGCCAAAATGTAGGCATCATGGAGCAAGATGCCCAACTCCAATCTGCTACAAAATGACCTGTATTTGTATTGGCTTCTATGAATATCCTGCAGTATAATGTAGTTGTACTGCAAGGCTGTAGTTGAATCCCAGGTGCAGCAGCCTACCTGCAGCTCCGGGGACAGCAGCTCCTCACTGAGGCTCATGCTGCCGGCAGCGCTGTCTGTGTTGGCTGCAGGGTTCATGCCCCGGCAGCGCAGGTACTCCACAAACTGGGCGTCCAGACGCTCGGTGTGCTCCAGCTCAGCCCGCAGACGCACCCCCAGCTCTGAACTCACGTCTGGAGGGGGAGGGAGAGAGTAGTAGAGAGAGCAGAGAGGCAAAAAGAGGTCAAAGAGAGAGAATGAGGAATGGGGAGAAAGATGATGAGACATGAGACGCATGTCTCAGCCAATATATACATATACATGGAAAATTCTATTTTATTCTGGGTATTCTGCATTATCCGCAGTTGTACCATTTGGACTAAATTAGTGGTAGTCTCATTTAGACTACAAGACTACTCATTTAGTTATAGAAAGTTATATATATATATGTACAGTGAAACTTAATATTATTGACCTATTATACATGATCTGTCATTGTTCAAGGTGGAGGTTTAGACTGTTCAATGTGTGCAAACACAAGACATTTTCTCCATTTCTTTTTTCCAGAATGAAATTCCTGACCAAGAAATGGCAGCGAGCCATCAGGCGCATGTCAATATCTGGAAGTGTGAACGGACATTTTTCAGGTAAGGTGAAGGACTGCTACTGCTTGGTGTTTTTTGTGTGGCTTTCTGACATTAACATTTTTATGTCAACAGGTTGTCGACCAGAGGTTCTGAAGCAGCAGAGGTCCAATTCTGAGTCTTCACCTCCAACCCGAGACAGTAAAGCCCTCCTCAGAGACCCTGTGCCTACATGGGGCCGGCCCGTGAAGTCACCCTTCAGACTGCACAACAGGTTGGGTTCTTTTCCAGAGGTACTCTATCGGTTGGTGGTCCAGTAGTTGGCACCAGTTCTTTGGGCTGCTCTGTTTGTAGTTTGCCAGCCTTCCCCATTTTCTCTGGGAACTCTGGTTCAATGACATGTTGGGCTACTTACTTTGTATTCTCTTCTTGTTTGTGGTCATGTCTTGTGCACTGTGTCTCTGTACTGTTTAAACATGCACCCTACATTGTGAAAAATAAATTACTATATTAACTTAACCCATAAGAACCCAGACCCATTTCTGCTTAAAGGAAAATGATGGGGGCTATACCACAGACCAAGTGGAACACAGAACACATTTCTGATTTTATTTCTAAAATGCTACCACTTAAATCTGTGATGTGACATACATTACAATGTTTTGTTTACCAAACAAAACATTGTCATTGAAAGGGAGAAATGTAAATAGCTGTGCAACAGCGTGTTTCAGTGCTCTGACTGGTCTGTTTGTTAACTAGAGACAACTCTGGCTCCACTGCGGTCTTGGTGCAATCTAGGACGTCCCAGGACCCTGAGCACTCCCTGACAGAGTACATCCACCATCTGGAGAAGGTCCAGCGCCGGCTGGTTGGCTCCAAGCCTGGTAGGAAACGCTGTATAGATGGGTACAGAAGAGCTGTTTGGAGATCAATGTAATGTACAATATCTATATTGTACAGGGCGGTAGAGCCCTATACACCTTTAATGGCATCATGTAACGAGTCCGAGTGTCCCAACTTGGATAATGGCCTCTAGTTTTGAAGGAAGCAATTTGTAGGTTTACACCACAAATACCCCAGAATGTGGTTTATTTCATTATTGGGCATCTGCTGGTTCCACAAATAGTTAATACTAAGGCTATACATTCATAACGGGTTGTTCTCTACATTTGACAACCTTTGGCTCCTGCACCATGTGCTCTATCATCTCCCAACTCAGTCTACAAGGCACACTTAGCCCCGCCTCCAACAGAGGAAATTAGAATGCAGGCACAGCCAGCCTGTTCCTCTGATATAATTGCTTATCAGCAGCGCTGGCTGCAGGAGAATATGACTTGGCTGTCCCTCAGCTGCCTCTCACTCCTCTACCTATACTCCCAGGTGAGTGTGGGTGTGAGCTGCTCACATTACCCAAATAGTCAGTGCACCTCTGAGGAAGGCTGCAAACAGCAGTAGATTTAAAGAACGCTAAAGGAGGTTGACTGTTCTGTCGTACTGGAGTGCTACTTCATAGCAAGGGTTTCCTTGCCTTATCATATCTTATCATTTTCTTTCACCGCTTCTCCTGGGGAACTGAGCAGTATACAACTGCTTGAGGTTCACTGGTGCGCTGTGTTAACTTTAGGGATGGTTGATCAAGTAGTTCTTGCATTGGTTTTGACTGACATGCAGTTTTAGTTTGGCAGATGAAACACTGTCCTGACAGGAAGTCCTGGCTGCTGTCAGTGCACTTGTATCAACATCAACACACTATGCAGGAGCCAACTTGGTCCCTTGCATATCAAGAAAAAATTGAGCACCGGTTCTTGATCATATGGCATCTTTCATACATAAAAAAAATGGGCAAGGCATTGGCTTTGTGGCTTAAATATACCTGTGTGGCATGGATCTTTTAAAGTGTGTTTTTAAAACTTTTTTTTATTTATTTTTTCCCAGATTCTTCAGCCCTTCATCTCCAAACCAACCAAGTCGGAGCACTGAACAAATGAATGTGTCCTCAGATGTTGGAGGTTTTCCATGTCCACAAATGTTTCATGGGCTTTTTCTATACCTTAAAAATGTAAATGACATTCTTAATGTGTTTAACAGTCTTTACGTAGTGTTGTATGATATTTTTCTACATTTATGTTTTAATAAATCTTCTGTATTTAAACGTTTCTTGGTTGTAAGTTTATCAATACATATGTATAAATGCGTTTATGCATGTATTGTGGCTGCACTTGAATTACAAGATCAATACAACTAGTAATCGTGTCAATGCACTAAGGTGATCATTTCTTTTGTCATATTTTTTCTACATGAAAAACAATAAATATTTTACTTGATATATTTAAAAAAAGAGCACAAATGTATTAGTTGTTTCAAATAAAAAGTAATGACATTAATGTTGCATTTCATACCACAGTCTTTGGAAATGCCTTTACTGCAGTCCATAACCTGACCTCGTACTACAAAATATTCATCCCACAAGTTAATGTGGATAAACAAGCGAGAGCTCTTTCTATTATGTAATCACGTAAGAGACGTAATGGTATTTAACTAAGTCTTTCCGGTTATCCGACCCGTGATTGGCTGTTCATATACAAATGTGTCAAGGACCAGGGCATCTGCCAATGACTGAAGGCATTTTCTTTCCCTCAAAGGTTCGGTCATTTCTTTTAGTTTCCGCCCCCTTTTTTCCTCTCTAACTTGATGCCCTATTTCGTGACGCACGTTCAGTTTCAGCACAACCAGCCGAAAGCTAACGTTACATCGCAGATTGTTTAGTTCTCTGACACTTGTAAAATAGACCTGGCCCCTAAAGAGGACCGAGTTTCTGTCTTCTCCTATCTTTCTGGGATGTATGGATGGATAGTTGATGGAATATCGTCTCTTTTTGAACCCGTTACGGACCAAAATCTTGAGTGGCCTGATAATAGTGCGCAGGTACCCGGGCGAAGTGCTGTGACCACGGGGACACACCGACCAGAGAGCCACGCCAGACCGGCTAAACGCAATTATCAAAGGTTTGTGTCTGGTTTCTTACTCGATTATCTTAACCGGATATCTGGATGTCCAGATATCCGGATATATATTTAGGTCGTATTTGGCTAAAACAGCAAAGTATTGGCTAGCAATCCAAATCGCAAATGCCAGCGTACTAGCTTGCTTTGGCTAACCAACACAGCTAACAGTTGTGCTGTTGATGCCATCTATTCGGTGTCTAATTGTTTTGTGTTTCAGCGTTCATGTTTCCAACGGCGCCTCAAAGGCCGAGCAACGGGAGGCCAAGCGTCGCAAGATAGGTTTGTAAACGCTTGCTTTTATTGCATTCATCAACACTTAACCCTAGCTGCAGGACATGCAAAACGAATCAACTGTTGTCTGTTGTCTGTTGTCTGTTTCTGTTTCAGATGTTGTGTTAAGCTTTGTCAAGAAGACTGTAGCAGGGGTCGCTGGCCTGTTTAGACTGCGGAATCCACAGAACAAAAACTCTGAAAAGTATAGACTATATGAAGAATCCAAGGTGTGTTATCATATCTGCAGTGCCTCACTCAACAAACCAAAACTGCTACCATCATTTTCCTGTGTTCAATTCTGTATTTGTTTTCTCTTTATTCAGAACCAACCGGTAACCCTAATGGGTATAGATGAGCTCCACACTTCATGGCTGACCGGCTCTGAATGGAGGATGGGTATGTAAGACATTCTGGAGGACAGTCAGACTCCTCTATCAGGGAAACTCTTCCCCATAGGTCGTGTGATACTTTGGTTAGACTGTATTTGCCTTCATCCTTCAATCCCTGTTTTGTGATTCCTCTCATTGTGTTTCCCCAAACCCCTCAGACTTTGTCCATAACCATTGTCGCTTGCACAATTTATAGTATTTGTTGGTGAGATTTCTGTATTGTATACATTTCATTTATTTATTTATTTATTTATTTAATGACCTTGTACAGTTGCATTCTGTTTCTGTTCTGTATTCCTATTATGTGCATTCTTACCTGGCCAACATGCTGTTTCCAGATAAGTCCACTGGAGGACCAAACGAGAGGGACTGGGGAGGAAGGAGCCCCCTTCCTAGCTCCTCGCCTCTTTCCATCAGGAAATACAGGCAAGTGATTCAGCCACGGGATACTAGCATTGATCAAAGTGATCTGAAAAGTTATAAATTGTAATGGAAAACGATTGCTCTTAATCCAGTGGAGCAGGGCCGTCAGGAGGGATTTTTGAAGCAGGAAAAGAGGGAGTACAGACGCTCCCCTCTCGCTCTGCCCTGGGCGTGGGCCTGGGTGCGTCTGCCTCCAATGCAGAGCTGTGGCACCTTTGCTTTGGACACAACCGCTCATACAAACCCAGTCTCACAGTGGAAGAGGTCAGGATATCTGTTGGCTTTGCCTTGGCTCATGTTTCAGTTTGTGGTTTCTGCACCTCCAAAGCAATCACCAGACTGTTGGGTTACTAACCAGTGGTCATGTGTTGATTGTGACTCCTAGGCCATAAAGCAGAACGACAAGGAGCATTACAGGCGTCTGTTGGAGATGGTGGTGACGGAGAAGTACAGCAAAAGTCAACCGCTGCCTTTTAACAGAACAAAGCCTCAAGAGTTAGTGCAAAATGTCACACAAATCAAGTCTTAAAATACTGTTGTTTTGTATTCGGATCCCCCAACCGCCTTTTTCCCCTGTGTTGTCGTTCCAGCATGTCACTTCCCCAGGGCGAGTGCAGACAAGGAAATGTTGCAAGAGCCTTTGACTCCATGTCCAGAAAGACTGGATCTATTTCAGGTAAACCCCTCTGCTCCCTTCTCCTCTGGGGAAGTGAGTTGAACATGACTTTCAAAGAGTTAAGATTTCTTTTCAATGTATTTGTTGAAATAAGTGGGAACATGGAGTTGCTGTCCATAGGTGCATATATCCAGACTAGCAGCAACCAATACTAGACCAGGGGAACTGATGGTCCTTACAAATCAGTGTAATATCACAACAGAAGTACAATCACAATGACCAATATTGCTACAGGGCATTTAGGAAATACTTAAGGCCTTTCAATTCTGTTGTACAGCTAACCCAAGTGCATACTCATGGAGAAATACATCTGCAACTAAGGACATCAAGGACAGGTTTGTGTTTTTACAAGTTGTCTGTCTGCTAGCATTACTATGCATGCTTATGTATTTTAATCCACTTGCAAAATTGCTGCCTGTTGTCCACAGGAGGCCTGACGTTGTATTCACCAAGACACTAAATGGAGTGTTCCAGGATAAACATGTCAGATGTGCAAAGGTAGCGATCTCACCTTTCAAAGTGCTGATTAACCAAAAAGGTGCAACTGAATTCCCCAAAGTCTCCCGACATGTTACATCTTCTGTCTTCCAACCAGACCCAGCCATCTGACCTGGACCTGTCCACCGAGGTGGCTACGCGTCTCAGTCTGGTGGACCGGGAGAACCCTGTGTTGACTCGGCTGAGCAACCAACCCCCGACCCACGGCAGCCTCACGCGGCACTGTGAGGAGGATCTGCCCCGACTCACTAAGGTCAGAACCAAGTCTTTTGTGATGCCGCTTGTGTGGCCATGTCCGGCAGACTTCCTCATCACCTCTGATAAAGTCACAGGACTTGATGGTGCTAGAGACACCACTTGTAAAAACGGAGTTTGTTAAAAAACATGAAACTTGGATCGTATCACAACATTTTAATCTCTGCTTCTCTGTACAATGTCTGTTGTGCTGCTTACTTTGTATATAGTGTATGCAAGCTTTCCCCCAAAAAAGGTTTAATGGAGGGGGAAGTGCTTCAGAAAACGTTGCAAGCAGTAGTGTAGGGCTGCACACAAATATTTCAATAGTCGAACAATTGTTGAGAACAATCTGTGTCGACTCAATTCTCTCGGTCAAAATTATTCTGGGTTTTCAAAACAATCATGTGCATTATAATTAATGGGCATTAAGGTTATAGGGGCTGCTGTAGGCAGCAGTTGAGAGAGAGCAGAGGAGAGCAAGGTTTTGAAAAGAAACATTACAATAAAATTCTCCTGCCCTCACACTACCTAAGATTTTCTGCCATTGAGAAGTGTTGTGGTGGAGCCTAGCTATATGTGATTTGAGAGGCAAGATGGATTTTCCTAAAACAATCAAGATTGGCCAGAAGATGGGCTGGAGTGGTCTAAAAGCTTAATTGTCTAATACAGCAGTCGACTATAAATGCATATTCCTTGCATTACATGGCTCTTTTTTTTTTACAGGCTATAATCCATGGATAAAAGAAAGTGGTTATTGTTACAATAATTATTCTCATCCATGGTAATGTATAACAATAATGTTATGATTTAATCTCATGAAATGAGATGGGTGCACTCTTTGTGTGTGAATCTTTAGTCACGCTAATGAAGTGATGTTAAGCAGGGAACGAGTGGGTCAAAGTCTAGTGATGTCAATTTAAAGCTCATACGTCAAAACAATAGTGTTAAAGTCAGACGATCCTGGTCAGTTTTCAGCAGTTTACACTGCTAGATCCACATACACAGCTGTTTGAAACCCTGGTGTGTATCATAGCATATATTTCTGTCTGCCTGTCATACCTGCCTTGAAAAATACCCAAATCATCAATGAAACTTCCTGTTTTAAATAAAGAGTGTGTGTGTCCAGGATATGGCAGCGGAAGTTAGTGCAGCCCTGACCCAAACTGACCCCAACCTTGTGCTGAGTACGGCCTTCAAGCTGCGCATCACACAGAGAGACCTAGCCACTCTGCGGGAGGGCAGCTGGCTCAATGACGAGGTACATGTGCCTGTATGGCCCAGTGGTGGAACCGCTCAGTGGTCCCGTTGCCTCCATGTTCATATGTCATTATATTCAACATTTTGTATTAAGTGAATGAGAAACATGTCTGTAAGGAGCAGGCAGGGGAGTTAGGTTATCTTGCTCAAGGATGCCAAAAGGGACACTGCAGCTGTTGGGGATCGACCTCAGTACCCTTCAGCTGGGAGTCAAGCAACCAGGCCAAGACACTATGCTGCAAAATGCTGTGTGTGGTTTATATCCTCATTGATTATCTTTCCCTTAGGTGATCAACTTCTACCTCTCCCTTGTCATGGATCGCTCATCCAGCCAGGCAGCCCC
The DNA here is from genome assembly GCA_900302315.1 of Phycis blennoides. Taxonomy (NCBI): domain Eukaryota; kingdom Metazoa; phylum Chordata; class Actinopteri; order Gadiformes; family Phycidae; genus Phycis; species Phycis blennoides. The sequence continues at coordinate 32,733 of OMKI01010801.1, read as the reverse complement.
AGGTCCACGGGTCTACTGCTTCAGCACCTTCTTCCTTCCCAAGCTGCGTGGTGGGGAGGGCGGGCAGGCTGGAGGTCACTGGGCCGTGAAGCGCTGGACCAAGGCTGTGGACCTCTTTCTCCATGACCTCATACTGGTGCCACTGCACCTCGACATCCACTGGGCGATGGCTGTAAGTCGGAGACAAAATGGCCAAAACTATTTGCAATATACTTCTGATGAAAAAGTATTGCTTTGAAGATGCTTCGCATCGGCAAAGCATTAAATCGAGTGTGATCAAGGGGAGTCACACTGGCAGTGTTTACCAATAATCTGGAGAGAAACAATGGGTGTTCATTACTCTTATTGGGAAATATCACATTATAGGCACAAACCACTATAGCAAACATACTCACCTAGGCTATGGTGGTAATGGAATTGCAAAATATATCACATTTCAATGAAGGGAGGGATGGGAGGCTGTCTCTTGGTGCAAACATACTGTACTTCTTACAAAGGCTTATTAAATGATCTTGTGATATAGTAAAGACAATTTTATATTTGACGTGACATGTAATTGTAATTTTGCATGACACGACCCACACTTTGGGTTTAACTCAAGCCTTTAGCATTATTTATTCATTGTGCCATTTCTTTCAGGTGATAGATCTGAGAAGCCAGACGGTGAAGTCGTACGACTCGATGGGCCGCAGGCATGATGACATCTGCAGTCTGTTACTGTGAGTCAGTCTACAGTGCAACACTACATGGTTTGTTTTACTGTGAGTCTACAGTGCAACACTACCTGGTTTGTTTTACTGTGAGTCAGTCTACAGTGCAACACTACATGGTTTGTTTTACTGTGAGTCTACAGTGCAACACTACATGGTTTGTTTTACTGAGAGTCAGTCTACAGTGCAACACTACATGGTTTGTTTTACTGTGAGTCAGTCTACAGTGCAACACTACATGGTTTGTTTTACTGTGAGTCAGTCTACAGTGCAACACTACATGGTTTGTTTTACTGTGAGTCTACATTGCAACACTACATGGTTTGTTTTACTGTGAGTCAGTCTACAGTGCAACACTACATGGTTTGTTTTACTGTGAGTCTACAGTGCAACACTACATGGTTTGTTTTACTGTGAGTCAGTCTACAGTGCAACACTACATGGTTTGTTTTTTATAGATAGAAATCCCACCATTGTCAAGGGTTTTTTTTTATTTGTTTAATTGAACATTTTGGAAAAGCCCCTGTTCAGTTTGACGTTAAATAAACTCTACATCCTTGCTTTTCTCCCCAAGACTCTTCTTGAGGGATGAGCACAAAGTCAAGAAGGGAAAGGACTTGGACACTTCAAGGTGGACTGTTGGCAGTTTAAGGGCCAGTGTAAGTTCCCATGGACCTCAAATTGACATCCACATCTGGAGCACAGATCCAGTCTGTATTTCTTCTCAAGTCTTGACTGACCCTTTTTATGTTCACATGTCTAGGAGATTCCCCAACAAAAGAATGGCAGTGACTGTGGTATGTTTGCATGTAAATATGCAGACTACATATCTAAAGGAAGACCCCTCACCTTTAAACAGGTAGATGTTATGTTGTCTTTTCCGCATTTGGTGCTGTAGCTGGCTAGCCATGGTCCAATCTAACTCTATGGAAAATGGTTCTTACGTGTAACTGGGAAACGGCAATGACTTAAAGTACACAAATCTGCAAATATGTGGGTGCTTTTCTTCTACGCACTCCTTGTCGGAATAGGATGTGTGATTTTATAACTAGCCTTTTGCATGCAAACTGAGCATATTTTGAATATTTGCAGATTTCCCATTTACAGGTAAGAACCATCTTGAATGGAGTTGGATGGGAATCTATCCTGAAATCAACATCTCAGATGTGTTCTCGAAACATTGCCACATCACTGTTAAACACGTGTCTCTCCTCTTTTCTCTTTAGTGTCACATGCCCCTTTTCCGGAAGGTCATGGTTTGGGAAATTCTCAATCAAAAGCTACTGTAGAAGTTTGCAACAAACTGTCTTCTATCAAGTGGCTGCATGGGAACACAGATATTCTCCATTGAGAAAACCCAGCTGTGTGCATGATAGTTTAAGGACTAAAGATGTGTGACTGGACCACAAAATTTAAATGTAAGTCCTAACCGGCCATCCATATAATGGTGTCCAAAAATGCCTCACTAATCTTAACAAATAAAGTCATCAATTGCACATTGGAACACCTCTGACTTGTAATTAGCAAAGTTATTTAAATATGCGAACAGTATATCTGTTACCAAGACTTTGGCACTACTGATTGAGGTTGAGTTTTGTTTCATATTTATGTTTGGATTGTTTTCTGCTTAAATACTGCCTAAAGTGCCTTGTATTTTTTTAGCAAACATTAAAGGTGTAGTATATTTTGTATATATTTACGTCAGATCGAATTTAGTTTTGTTCTTTCGGTTGTTCCCCTTGGTCAAAAAGTATTCCAATGGTCAGTACCAATATTAAAAATAACATGGATGCAAATTTGCATACTGCAACTCAAGGCAATTGGGAGTTGGGGAAATTGAAAGGACAAATTGCAGCTCTTTGAATTAACTACAGAAAAGAAAGCAAAGACATTTGGCTAAGATTTTACACAATTGTGTAAATTATAGTGAAAGCATGCATGTAATTTCATTAGTTGCCTAGGTGTGAATGTGTGTATTGGTTAGTTTGCTATGATCAAAGCATGGTAGTTCCTTGCTTTTCCTTTTGCCAATGTAAATCTGAGATGGATGGATTTCAGATTTTTTGTTCATGCAAAGCTGCTTGGGTATACTACTCTATACATCTGCAAATCGAGATTCATGCGAATAATCTGACATTTCCTGTAATAAAGCGTTTATTTTGTTACTTGTTTTGCAGTGAATGTTTTTGGTATTACACAGAATCAGTTTGAAATTAAGAAAAAAAAAAACTAAGAGCTGTTAGAATGTTCTTAATTGCTAAGGAAAAGTATACGGAGTGGCTTTAGTAGTCCATCTTCAGGACATTGCAGTTTCACCAGGCAGACCCACGTCCATAACATCCACCACCACATAATGACGTACCCTAGTGAGCGTGCAGTCGGATTCTCTTAGCACTGCGGTGGCCTTTTCCACCATGAATCAATTGATGTATGATGCATGTATGAATTTTCCTACACATCTTGGCCCCAAGACTTTTTCCATCGAGGTCAATGAAAATAGGTTAGGAAAGGACATGGGACATATTTTTGTTTGACTGTCCAACTGCAGGTCTCATTTTATGAATCTTCATGTGCTCTACATAAAATATTGCAAATGTAACCATGCACTTCTGTGACTAGATTTTCTGCCATTTTTGTTCTCAAAACATACTTTTATTGTCTCCTGCTTGAAACACTGGTGGGTCTTGGAGTTCTGAGATGTTCTGACATCCGAGGTGTCAGATTTCCAAACCGTTCCTGATAGTTTCTAAGAACAAGCAATTTTAACACAAATATTTTAGGAGTCAATTTTAACGTGACATTTAGGCCAGGTTTTCATTTAATCTCAACAGCCACTGCAAACAGCATTTAATTTGTCATGTTTAAACTATGTATGTATGTATCTCATATCAAATCAGTTTGAGACTTATGACGGCTGTACCGTACAGTTTATGGTCTGTAAGGTATTTACCACTCGGAGGCGCCCTCTTGTGGGGCACAATGAAGTATAAATGACCTGTTCTGATATATGCAATACATATTTATTTTAATTTAAAACAAATTAACAAAATGCACATTTTAAGTTAACAAACTACGTATACGTAAAGACGTATATATGAGCCAAGTTGACCACCCACACACACACACTACCTCATGGTGAGGTCTGATGGATGTTGCCACTGTTCACCTGTTCAGCCACTGCTCACCAGGGTCAGCAGCTCGGCCCGGCGGTATCTGAACTATCAGGAACCTCATTGTATTGACAGTACTGCAGCTGAGAGACCATTCAGTGGTCGATTGACAGTTGAAGCTAGACTAGAGCTAGAGCTAGACAACATTGATAAGATCAAGTAAGATTTTTTTTTTTTTTTGTCAACTCACAAGCATGTCTTATTACCTGGACCAGAATCATCAAATGCCATCAAATCTCATTGCAAGATGTGATTCACCGAGTGCATCCAGTGTAGCACCAACCCACAGTGTCCGGCACCTTAGTTTTAGTGGACATGCTGTGGAGGTGTGGAAGTGGGAGAAACCCCTGGAGTCTTGAACCACGATGGACTTCACCTACATGGCAGAAATATGAATAGTCATCAGGTAAACGGCTGACATTAAATTGAATAGTTGACACAACACATTGACACATGTTGTGCTGGCAGCAGGCCTACCTGTATGTTGAGAGGCCAGCTGTCCACAGCCTCCATGGCTCTGGCAGCCCTGCTGGGACTCGATGTCACTCAGCACGTCTCCCAAGTCCCAGTTCCCTTTTAGGGAGGCTGTGCCGACATGGTGAAGTGGGAGTGGCTTCAACAGAGGCTGAGGCTAACCGCCACTTGCTGCCCTCGGGAATTCAAGAGAGCCGTGAGAGATGACCATTATTACCTTCCACAACAGCCTTGGCACTATCGCGTGCCCCATTCCCTTCCCTCTTCCAGTCTGCACACAATATTCTCTCCCTGTGACGCGAGATCGCCTGGTTGCTGCCCAGAGAGCTGACCCGACTTTTCAGAGATGTTTCAGAGGTGTGTCGGATGTGGTCCGACACTGACGCTGCTGTCACACCTGCCAAGTGGCTGGAAAACCAAACCAAGTCATTCCTCCTGCGCCGCTACACAATGCACCTGCGATAGGGGAGCCATTCGAACAGACAGCGATGAAACGCCGTTATGACCGCACTGTTGTGGGTCGCCAGTTCCGGGTTGGTGACCAAGTGCTGGTACTGCTGCCCATCCCCGGCTCCGCCCTAACCGCCAAGTTTTCTCGTCCCTACGTTGTCCGAGAGCGTCTCAGTGATACTGACTACGTTATCGTGAGGCCAGATCGAGGGCGGAAAAGTCGGGTGTGCCACATTTAACATGCTGAAACGTTATCCCGGGTATGAGATTATTGTAAAATGTGTGGTTGTTCACTTGAGGTTTTCCCAAAACCTGTTAGGTTTTGACTTAAGGGGAGGGGTGTTACGGATGCCGCTGTGAAAAGCCCTCGCCGCCTGCGTCTGCTATAGCACGTCTCTCCTTCCTGGTGGGCCATGATGACTCCGCCCC
>OMKI01010801.1:0-27480 GCA_900302315.1 Phycis blennoides | reverse complement strand
CTCGGTGTGCTCCAGCTCAGCCCGCAGACGCACCCCCAGCTCTGAACTCACGTCTGGAGGGGGAGGGAGAGAGTAGTAGAGAGAGCAGAGAGGCAAAAAGAGGTCAAAGAGAGAGAATGAGGAATGGGGAGACCGATGAAAAGAGACACGAGACACATTTTGTGCAGTATTCAGTCAATTCAAAATAATGGTCACAACACGAGTCATTCAAACGGAGGCCCTACCCACTGCCCAAAAACCACCACACAAACAAATCAACACTGACACTCACTGCTGCCGTAGCCATCGCTGGCCCACTCTGGAGCTGACAGGGAGGACGTGGAGCCCATTGGAGAGGGTGGAGCAGTCAGGTCATCCATCTAAGAAAAATGCACAATTCATTTGTACAAATCCAAAACCACTGTTTGATCCAACTCAAGGCATTGAGAACGTAACATCCCAGACCACATACTTTGTCAACATCCAGTGAGCAGGCCATTGAGAAGTTGTCCGAGGCCGAGGCGGAGCGGGTACTGAGGGAGTACGGTGTGATGGTCCTGGAGCATGGCGGCTCCGTCACCCTGGCCCTGGGCGAGGCCTTGCCCTGGGGCAGATCCAGCCCTGCCGTGCTGTTAAGAGCACTCAGCTCCGACAGACGGGAGCCCTGGAGGACAGAAGCGTGGAAGGGTTCCTGGGTCCGGTCCTCAGAACATTCCAGTCTCCTCAGCATCTCCGGGGAGCTCAGAGAAGCCTCATCGCGGGACACACCCAAGTGGTCTTCAAAGCCTCCGCGTGAAAGCGCTAGAAGACAACATTCGTATTGATATGAAATACAGACCTACAAATGACCTCTTCATCCTTTGAGGACCCGCATCTGGGTCAACGCCAGATCAGTCCATCACAACCATTGTTAGCACATTCCAACTCCAAACAATATATAAAGCATGTAATAAGAGTTATGTCTTTCATGACTGACTATTCTGCTTCGGAAGGCTCCTCACTGCTCATGTAGTCCATCGTTGAAATATTGTACCCCAGTTTCACCACATCCATAACATCCGCCATCACATAATTACCTAGCCTAGTGCAAGTGCAGTCAGATTCTGTTAGCACCACAGTTTTGTGGAATTGTCCTTCACATCTTTCCTTTATGTCATCAAGTTTTCCATTAAAGGAAATAAGAAAAAAAAGAAAAGGTTTTTCTTTCGCTTCTGCTTGATGCAGCCTGTTTGGTATTGTGACCGATCAAGTCTGGTTAAAGGAGAACTCTTGCTTGGAAATCAAGCTGCTGCAGGTATCTTTCCTCTGGTCATTGCAATGTCAACTCTCCTTCACCCAAATATTTTAGGTAACTCTTGGCTACGCTTTCTGAAATCTAGCACAACAAACTCTCCTCTGGAACTGAGACTTATACTTGTGCGAGACTTAGGACACAATAACAAACCAGATCAAGGCGAAAGGTAAAGAAAAGTTGATTTCTCTGTAAGGATCCGTTCTATGATGTTAACATAGAATCTGAGTCTGAGAAACAAGCACTTTTAGAGGAAGTACATTGATGGGTGCAATTTCCCCAAAGCAGCCGGATTCGCAGAGTTCGGCTGCAACAATGCTGCTCAGTGATAGACCAATCTCAAAAATTGTTGTCGCTTTTAGTCCCCAAAATGATTTCAAAATAGGGTCCAGGTTGAAAACCCTGGCGTTTTCCTTAAGAGCCAAGTAAGACTGCTAAGGAAAAGCCAGGTCGTCATTTTTTGGACAATTCAACAGGACAATGTATAGTAGCCAAGAGGGTATCACAGGAAATAGGTAAATTACCGTCAATCAGAGCACTCAGTCTTTATTGCCATCTTGTGGCTGTATGGTGCAATTGCAATGGTTTGACTTTGTGTCATTCATTTGTATGCCCTTACTGAAATCATCCAAATTGTTAAAAAATTAAAAAGTAATTAGTATACGTGCATGAATGCGTAGCAACCTTTCTGTGGGAAGCACTGGTTGTGCTGCTCAGAGTCCTGCCCCTGGCAACGCTGTCGCAGGTGATGCAGCTCCCTCTGCTGATACGCCAGTTCCTCCTCTTGCACAGCCAGGTCTTCCTGCAGGCCTCGCAGCTCCGCCTTCAAGTGATGGTTGTATGTCTCGAGGTCGGCAAGAGCCCGATCTTTGGTCTGAATCAAAACACAGGAGGTGAACAGACCCAACTGGCAAAGCTCATCAAAATCGTTAGGGTGTGAATTTAAATAATGAAAAATCCTTTTGGTCTTAAAAAAAAAAAAAAAAAGAATACAAACTTTATATACTTAAAGGTCCGGGGTGTGAAACTGAGGTGGCAGCTAGTGGTGAAGTTGAAGATTGCAACCAACTGAAACCCCCCTCCTTTCCAACAACTATGGAGGCCTGTGCTGGCCTGTATTGTGTAAGGTACCAGTAGGGAACTTCCAAAATGATGTAATTATCCACAACTACATTGCCCCTTCTACAACTCTCAGCTCTAGAGGCAACGTGTTGGGTTTGGGGCCGTTTGTCTACTATAGAGCAATAGCTGTGCAACATGGCAGCCTCCGTGGAAGAGGACCCACTCCCCATGTAGATAAAGTGCTCAAACTAAGGTAACAAAAACACAACACTTACATTCCACTAGATGCCACTACATACTACACACTGGACCTTCAATACTTTCAGTGATTTAGTTAGTCTATTAGTCAAGGTGCTTTTTTTCTAGTTGTCCACATAAGTGCATGCATGAATAGAAGCTTCGCTTTCGAGTTCCATTTAAAGTGCCATTTTCGGGTAATTGGGTTAAATACATTACAATAACATTTTCATCTCATTTGGTCTTCTGCACACAACTGTAAATCGGTTTCTTTATAGAAGATCAGATGTCTGTCTTACATGTCCTTCTTCCTGAAGTTTCTCTGCCCGCTCTGTGCTTGAGCTCAGCCCCTCCTTCACCGCAGCAAGCTCCGCCCTCAAGGCCTGCTGCTCAGCTGAGAGTCTTGCTAGCTCCGCCTCCTTCTCCCTCAAGGCAAGATCTGCTTTGGCCAGGGTCGACTCGGCATGCGTCTGCAACAATGGGGGGATCGTAACTTTTCACTCAAACATTGAACTATAAATTCATAATAGCGTGCAGTAACGTGAGCAACTCCCAGCAAAAGTGTATATAATATATAAAGTTTCAGCCTGCTAACATTAGCTGGATGCAAGGAACCGTCAACAGAACAGAGAAAATATGAGAGATTGCAGAAAAAAAAAAAAAAAAAAAAAGTCAGACATTATATATAGCTTTTTTTGTGCATGACCACAACCCTTTCTTACCGCATCGAATCACACATGCAGTGAACAGAGACCACGTACTTGCTCAGCTAGGTGTGAATAACAGCCACCGTGAACACTACTCCTTACTTCCTTGTTTAACGTATTGCTTCCCCTCCCAGTGAGGAAGGAGGATGCTGTCATGGAGCCCACACCTCATTCAACTGTTCTCTAACTACAGCCAGATGTGGTCTGCGTCGCTGCTTATACAGCACCAGGGCAGCACTGCGCTAGGGAAGAACCGCGCCAGCAGGGAGCTAGTATCGGTTCTTTAGCTTGTTACCCTGTGACTTCAAGATCACAAGTTGCATGCACATATATATATATATATATATATATTAGTGTTACAAAGGTGAAGACATTTTCAAACCAGTGCATTTCTGCTGAAAACACTGCAGTTACCAGTAACACTGTAGTTTCCATCTAGAGGGCACCAGCTGCTGTTCAACCCTACAGCTCTAGGTTAACCCTCTGTCCCGCAAAGAGAGGACAATGTCCCGTATTTTAACAAACAAAATGATATAATGGTATATATTATGATAAAATGTCAAATAACCTCGTTCTAATTGTGTCTGTATCCATTAACCACCATCCAATGCATGAGTGCATCACACATATAAAGACTACCCCCCTAGTAGTGGTTTGTGACTTCCGCCACTGCCTAAACTAGCAACACTTAGATGTTTGACAAATATAATAATCAAAATCATAATAATAAATATGGAAGGAGAATAAAATAATACGTTCTTAATAGCAAAATGACGGTGGGGATTGTTTCACAACAAGTTACGGACTAGGAATTAAGAATAGTATTTCTAAAACATAGTAAGAACATAGTAAGACAGAAATAAGAAGCACTCACCAGCATTTCCTTTTGATCCCTCTCTGGAAATTGCTCCTTGTCCCTGAGCTGAAGTTGTTGGATAAGGGCTCTCTGTGTAACCACTTCCTGTCTGAGGCATTCCATTTCCTCCTGAAGTCTTCCCTCTCTTCTCCTCAGTGCCTCCCGCTCCACAAAGAGTTCTCCCTTAACCATTTCGAGAGTTAAGACCTGGGCCTTCCCATCGGCGACCAGCTTCTCCATGGCGGCCACCTGGGCTCTGGCTTGCTGGATCTGTCTCTGAAGGACAAGGTTGGCTTCTCTGAGGGACTCCACTCGTTGCTCCAACTCATTTTCCTTCTTCTTCTGGGTCTCACCCAGCTCCTCCTCAGACCGCCGCAGTTCCACAATCACAGAGCTGAGCTGATCTCTCTCCCCACACAAGGCGCTGATCTCCAGGGCTTGAGCGCCCCAGCGAGCGTGGACATTGACCTCCTCCAGTTCGGCTTCCTTGTGTGCTAGCACGCCTTGCAGCTCCTTTGCCCGCTCCCGCTCCTCCTTCAGTCTCCTCCTCAGCTCCTCTCCATGGCCCCTGTACTCCTCTTCCTGGGTGAGCAGCAGCTGCTGCAGGGCCTCCTTCTCTGCCGCCGCTGTCTCCAGTTGAGCCTGTAAGGCGTCGAGGCGGGCGTGCGAGGAGAAGGCCGAGGAGGAGGAGGAGGCGTGGGTCAGACGTAGCTCCTGCCGCAGGCTGCCTGGAGCTCCCTTGCGCCCTGAATCCCCGTGGAGTGAGTAGTTGCAGAGCTCAGGGCTGGGCGAGGGGGAGGGGTTGACGCTGTCCTCCTGGGAGTCACTGACCTCGTGCAGGGCAGGGCCCAGCGTGGCCAGCTCGGCCTGCAGCGTGCTGATCACCTCGTGGAGCTGCTCCTCCTCGTCCTGCTTGTCCTGCCGCAGCCTGCTGATGTCACAGCGCAGGTGCTCCACCTGGGAGCGCAGCTCCTCCAGCTCAGCGCCCAGAGCCTTTGGGAAGATGGAGAAGAGGAGAGGACAAAGTGAACATGTTGAGGTGTTGGGGAAAAGAGATGAGGACAAACCAAGCACGTTGAGATATGGCGACAGGAACTACATCTGAGGTGGGGATTTACAATAGACGGCGCGGGTATTTACCACATCGCTTTCGCTGCTCTCCAGCTCTGCTTCGAGTCTCTGGATCTCCTGGTTGAGTTGGTCTATCTCCAGGTTCTTCTCCTGGAGGAGTGCAGAGGGGAGGCTCTCTTCCTCTTCCTCTTCTCTCGTCTCCTCTCTCTCTTCCTGGAGTATGGTGAGGGCAGACACATTTTCCTAAACAGAAAAACAAAAATATTCAAGTTAAATTAAAAAAAAAACATAACATTAAAGAAATGTAATTGTGGAATTTTGGTCAAAAGTGTCAAATGATTTTTTTGGTAAACAAATTAATAAAATTGTCTTCACCTCAAGTGCAACAATCTTTTCTTGGAGCTGGTGGACCTGAGCTGCATTCTGATTGGTCATCAGCTCTAGCTGTAAAGTGAGGTGCTTTAACTCCACCTCTTTTATGATGAGATTGGCATTGACCTGTTCCAGTTGGCTCATTAGCACCTCCACCTAACAATGAAATGCACATTGAAATCATAGCCTCCTTTGTACATTTGACTGATATGACATGAAATCTTTCTTTTAGTCTGTATTCAGATTTGCATATATTATGCATGTGTTATTATCTACACCAATTCACTCTTTATACATTTTATTATACATGTTTTTCACACTCTCATGGACGTCTGTATAATCAATAAACAAACAAACAAACAAAAAAAGTTTACTTGATACAGGAAACACACCCAAGTCAAAGATGGAAATTTGTTAACTTAAACTCATTTGCCAACTTACTCAACTAACTCATGAAACATGTCATCCTGATGCATTTGTAACATCCAGAGACCAGTGGTTGCACATGCACACAAACAACAGAAACCAGACACTGATGAACACAGACCTCTTGCTCTCTGCTCTGCAGGCTCAGCTGAGCTGTATCCAGGGCATCTCTGAGAAGCTGGTCAGAGTCAGGAGTATTGTCATGGTAATGCCGACTCTCATCCAGTTTGGACTGCAAAGCCGCGATCTGGAGCTTGTTGGACAGTTGCTGCTGTTCCAGCCCCTGCTTGTCCTGATAGAGGGACAGACAGAAAAGTAAAGATGAGACAGACAGACAAAGAAGAATGGCAATACCTAAACCTGCATCATGTAACCTTTGTAACTGCTGCCATCACTCTTTGTTCAAAATAAGTTTCCCACCTTTCACTCCACAGGCCAAATGACATAGCAAAAATAACAATCCTCTGAGTTAATAAAGTGATGTGCGGGTGGCTTTTATTCTTAAGACATGAAGCAAAATAAACGTATTTTGTATTTTTTGACTAAATCAAATGGCTGCCATGAAAACCACTAAGCACAGGTTTCAGCCTCCCACCTGTAGGACCAGTTACCTGCGTGAGCTCCTGCTCTCTGAGCTTTGTCCGGTGGAGCTCTTGTTCCAGCTGAGAAATGGAGCGATTGCTCTCTGTGCTGTTGAGCAACGCATGCTCAAGCTCCCTGATTCGCCCTGCCAGCTTGTCAATCTCATCATTGCGCTCAATCACATCGTGCTGGGCCTGCTGATTGGCTGCAATCAGGGAGTCATAGTCTTCAGTTTTGTCCTTGATAAGGGCCTGGAGGCTCTCCACCTAGGAAGATACACACAAGAGCAGGCTTTACTTCACAACATTTAGTTGGTTAATATTGAGGTCAATAGTTTATAGGCAATGGTATTAGGCTACTTTTGTTAAGCCATTCCAGAGTAAAGCTAATAATTCTAGGATGAAGGAAAACAGGCTTCACGATGACAGGAAAGGGGATGTAGGATCTACAGAGAATTATATGCAGATCTACGATCTATGTTAGCCAGGAAGCCATGCTGAAATTGTTTATTTTCACGCATGCAGTTAGGAGCCAAGAGACAATCTACTGTTTGATCCCATACCTGCTGAACCAAGTCCTCAATCTACAGCAATCCGTTCAGAGCAGCAACACAAAACACACAGCAAACACATGGTTCATTCGCAGACAATGAACACACAATCCTTCATACAGATAAAAAAAAAAATGCACGATAATCCCAACCAAAAGCGGAATACATTAGTAATCATTCTAAATTAGACTAAACCAAACCAAATGACGGCACAACTAACTTCAGCATTTACTTGCAGGCAGAAATAGCTTTCTCTTTTGTACAATAATATGAATTAGAATAAGACAGTAGTATAGTATAATTCTATTTATACTATATATTTATACTAATACTATACACTATCCTGGCTGAAAGAGGCACCTATATTATAGCAGTACAGTACAAAAAACAATAAAGGATGTTTACTTAAAGAAAATATAAACAGGGGTTTGCTTGAAGAAAATGTAAAGACACGACCCCTAACTGAAGTGGCAGGAGGATGAAACGTATTGCAGTACCCTCTGTCCTCGGTTCTCTCCACTGGCTTGGCCCCTGGTGGGCTGACTGAGCTGAGCCTCCAACCGGTTGATCTCCTGCTGGAACTCATCCCTCTCATGCTCTCGCTCCACAGCCTGCTCCTGTAAACACAGACAGACAACACACTTAAGAAACTAGAAACTCTCTAGACAGCATATTACAAGATAAAGACCATTCATTATGGACAGCTCAAAGAAGCATCTGCAACTCTCTTCACTGAACTCTGAGTCATCTAATTCATTTTGTTGAAGGGTTTGCCATCCTTTTCTAGACATGACATGTATGAAAGCAAGTTAAAGGAGGAGGACATCTATCGTGCCAGTCATTACACATACAATTAAAACGTGATTTGAAATGTAATCTGTAATCCAAAATAAAACAGTTGTCTGAAGTTGCTTCGTAACAAAACAAATGACTTAACATACGTCGATGAACTGCCGGTTGTGTTTGATCTGTTTCTCCAGGGCCTGGAGGTGCATGAGGAGGTCCTCTGAGTGGGCCTTGTGGTGCAGCTCCGTCTCCAGGCCCTTGGTCTCCCTCTCCTCCAGCTCTGTCTCCAGGGTGCGGAGGCGCAGGGACAGGGTGTTGCGGTCCTTCTCTGCCTGCCGCTGCAAGTCTAGTCGTTCCTGGGCCAGACGCTCCGCCTCCTCCAGGAGAGCTGCCACATGGGGGGTCAGAGTCACCTCAGCTCCACACACACAAACACACACACCTTTGAGGCAGCCAACATCTCAACAGGGGTTGTATGTGCAACAATATAGTTACACATACTAGGCAATCATCCCTTAGTTTGTTATTGTACTTGTGGAGACCATAGCTACTAGACCCAAGGGGAAACATGGAACGAACCAATTTAAAGAGCACTACAAGAGAACATGGACTGCAAACTAATGGTGGTCATAATGTTAGGCACAGCAGCTCAAACAGCACAGCAAATATTCAGCACACAAATACCATCCTCTTTGACCCACAAACCTGTGTCAGATTCTGCCCCCAGAGAGCAGCCTTTGGGTATAAAACACAGCTCAGCAAACTACATGTGACATTACAAGAGAAAAGGACAGACATTCTCAATTAACCATGCGATGTAGCCTGAACTTTCAGTTTGTGCTCCAAGGCTTCTCCCCCTCACCTCTCTCCCTCTCCCCCAGCCCAGCAGAGAGATGCTCCCTCTGGCGCAGGAGAACAGCATGCTCCTCGGTGAGCTCCTGGTGCTGGGCACGGAGGTTGTCAAGCTCCGCCGTGAGGCCCTCCATCTGGTGCAGCTGCACCCGGAGGCCCTCCAGCTCCGCACTGAGGCCTTCTGTCTGGTGCAGCTGCACCCGGAGGCCCTCCAGCTCCTCCGCAAGCTTCTCCTCTCGCGACTCCTTCTGCTGAAGAGCCTCCTCCAGCAGCACCTTCTCAGTCAGGTAGCCGTCCAGCAGACCTGACAGGGCATTGTGCAGGGGGCCAAATGAATGGATATCAAGGGCACATTATAATGTCATCATGAAATGATTTGTATCGTACTCAATACGAGTAGATAAAAGCTAAAACATCAATAAGGAATGGTACAAATATAAAACAAATGTCAGTGAGGTCTCATTAAATTATGAATAAAGTAAAAACCTTCATGGTACAAGAGAGGGGAGAGATTTACAGCAAGTAATACTTAGTTTAATTTAAAGCATTTTACAATGAATGCATCCGAATGAATACATTTCTTACCCTAAGCATGGCCATGGTCAAGCTGCCATGCTCTACCCAACAACAAGCAATGGAGAAAGCACCAGTGACAAAGCACTGCTCACCCTCTGCCTTGTGGAGCTGCAGATGGAGATGGCTCTTCAGCCCCGCCTCCTGGTCCAGCTGCTTCAACAGGACGCTGTGCTGTGTGAGGAGGTGGCAGGAGTCCTCCCTGCCCTGGGAGAAGCGCTGCTCCAGTGAGGCATGAACGCTATGGGCCTGCTCCAACTACGGCAACAGATGAAGGACACATCACAACTATGTTAGACAGTTGAGCACAATAGTCAATAATGTCTTTTAAATAATGTAGCAACTAGTCTGGAAATATACATAAATTGTTTATATACAAATCAAAAAAGGAATGCACAATCTATTATATCGCTTTTCGTTATATTATTCTTCACACCAAATTTCTGCAATTAATGGAAGACGACTGAACTTCGAGATTTCATTCAAACTGTATTACAAAGGTCTACTTCTGGATAGCTGTGCTATGTATTTTTCATTCTTGTAATACTTTCTTTCTTTCTACTTTTTGAGATATTTGCGATTAAAAGTAAAAAAAACTCCAAAGAGACAACATTGAGCCTAGCTTTCCATTGTTACGTTTGACTCCACTAATTCCTTTCCTTCGGTCAACTGGGCGGCAGAGCTCAGTGGGTAGAGTGTGTGTTCCACAACCAGAGGGTTGGCGGTTCAATCCCCACCTCAACTAAATCTATCTCAATTACGGGCATTCCTATGCACAAGTAATTCCTCATGTGGAACTACATTTTCTAGTTTTTTAAATTATTCCTTTTAAACTCGAATTAGTCCTGGAGATTCTGCTGTAACACCTGAATGTCCCGTGTGCGATTAATAAAGTACATGTCATCTAAATTTCACTACAGTCTTCATCCATTACAACCATAAATGCTCTGAAAGCTGGCTGTGGTGTCTGTGGGGAGGGAGCCCCTGTGTGGAGACCTGAGCATTGGCCTGGTTCAGCAGCTCCAGCAGCGTGTCCACGGCCCGGTGCAGTCTGCCGCAGGCCCCCACTGCAGCCTCATCCCCGGCTGGGTGCAGTCTGCTGCAGGCCCCCACTACAGCCTCATCCCCGGCTGGGTGCAGCTGGGCTTCAGACACCAGCAGGCTCTCGCACAGCAGCTGGGTCAGCTCTGAGTCTTCACCCATCCCCTCACCCACCGAGAGACCTGTGGAGAGAAGTCATTCTGTGATCTGATGTGAACCAACAACCACGACCAATGTTGGCTAGCCAATGACAGCGTATTATTGATGAAAAAATACCAATATTATATTTGATATTTTCTCAACAGTTTAATGTACAGAAGGTCATATGCCATCCATGTTGCCTCACCTACAGACTTTCTTTGTGTGGCTCATTCCTATTATGTTGCTCGCAGAAGTGTGCGCACTCTAGCTGCAAATACATTTGTTCCCGATATCAACTTCAGCAACTTTTAGCACGAGTTGAATATTTGTCACGTAAATGTAAATCTGGTGTTAGCCATTAACATTATGGTGTCAGGAATTACTACAATCAGGTGGAAGAAGCTTTTCTAATTAAATATTTTCATAAATGGGAGTTCAGATTTTGTACTTTAGTTTCTACATTCTACAAGAGAAACACTTCTTACAGAAAGAGTCAATGTGCCCTCAGCAACTCAAGTCTTATCATCATAACAGGTTTATCATTTAAGGCTGAGGAAGAAGGCAACCTACCTGACTCCTGTACATCGCTGTTCCCAGTGGAGCTTCTGTCTGCCCTGTCTGGCTGCCGAGACTTCCTGGGTCCAACATTGAGTTTCTGGCCAATCAGCTCCTCCGTTGCAACAGTGCTGCGGATGACATGGAGGAGTACCTTCCTCAGGTTCTGGTTGGCCTGGTGCAGTTGTAGTCTGGGGAGGAGGCGGCTCACAGGATTAAGGAGGACAATCAAGACAAAGAAGGCGGTTCGTCATAAGCAGCCTCCAGTGGACAACAATGAAATAAACCGTTGCAGTTGGGGCGGGCATTAAAACAACAGCCTCCAGCAAAGGACGAAGATTAACTTGTTGAACTTCGGCCACATTTATTTAATGGTTACCCTGGATTTTTTTCTTCCTTTGCTGCCTTTTCCATCTTGTGCCTGGTGATTAATACATCACTATTGTACCGTGGGAGAGGAGCGTCTCACCGGCCCTCCTTGGCTGTCTGCAGGTCCTGGCCCAGCATGGTGAGGAGGTTGGCCCCCTCCTGGCTCTCCCGCTCCCTGCGCTGGAGAAGTGAATCCAAGGTCTCCATCTCCACACGCTTCCCCTCCAGCTCACCCTGGAGACAGCCCACCTCGGCCCGCAGCTGCACACACGGGTCAGGGGTCACTCAAAAACATACACTGTACAGCCTTCACAATACACTGAATGGTGAAACGTAGAGCAGTTGTCCACCGAGGCGAAGACGTGTGCCGACTGACACAAACAGCCAGAGCAAACAGGTTTCAAACCATATTGGTCAATGATTTACCACCTGGCTTGAAGCCAAGCTGTGGTGGTGTGTAGACAACACACTGTTCATCAGACGGTGAAAGAGGGAGCAAGAGAGGGGAAAAGCTTAGTCCAATAAATGAATAACAATATCCAAGTCTCTATGTATGCAAACACAAATTAAGAGAAATACATCTTCACAAGGCAGCCAAATTAAATATAATTTATACTATCGCCATAGCAACTAACAACATATGTGACAGGTGACAACAGCAAGACTCTGACTTTCTTTTCTCCACTTCAATGTGTTTTTTTAATTTAGGTTACCTTTTCACTCTCTCTTCTCCTCCACCATCTATTTCCTTTTCCTTTCCCTGATGGTGCTGACCTGCCACTAGGACACGCATCCTCTAACCACCAGCCCCAGCAAGCAGTAATGCCGTTTCTGTGACAACATAACCCCGCCCACTCCTACAGAGTGCATGAGGGCTAAGTGTGTGCCTGAAGGGACTTGATATCATACAAATGAAAACCAAGCCGATGCCATGGAGACAAGGGGCGTGTGTGTGTATGTGGAGTCGAGTTGACTGTTAGATTGGAGTTGTCATGGAACATGCAGAGAAGTATAACCAGTATGAGGAAAAAACCAACAGTAGTGGTAGCGGTAGTTTATGTCATTTTTTAAAATATTTTTTTAATAACAAAAAAAGTCAATGTAAAATGGAGAGGCTGACGTGTGTGCCTGTGTGTTCAATACCTGTGCAACCACAACATCCAACCGTTGGAGCTGGGCAGTGAGCTGGCTCATTTTTTCTGTGTAGCCTCGCTCCTTCTGCTCACGCTCAGTGCTGAAGCTCCGCCTTTGCTCCTCAAGCTCCGCCTTCTTACATTGCTCCAACTCCGCCTTCAAGTACAACAGCAACACAGGTTCAAAATGTACCCATCAAGTCCAGATAAATAAATTCACATTCTTTTGGTTGGTGCCATGTAACTACAGATCTGCTTGTCATCATTTGCCTCCAATGAAAATCTTCCGCATCAGAGCATAAAAAACTTAAATCCATCCCATTTAGCCATTGTGCTTGTGGTGGCTGTACACCGCACACAAACAGTTAGAAAAAGGGCTCTCATCCTATATGATGAGATTATGTGGAAACTAGGCTAAAGCACAGCTTAAAATGGAGCCAGTCCAGGAGCATCCACTACCCCCGGGAGTCGCAGGGTGCAGATGGGGCATAGTCACAAATAATACAGACTGACACACAAATAATCTTACACGATTACACAATGATGCTTAGCTCAGAAAACCCCCAACAAAAATTAGATTATCAAAAATATGCATATTTACTTTTGTGTCAAAGGTTACTTATTGGGTTTATTTGAATCCAATGTCTGTTTAGAACGCCTGGATAGAATAAAGGGGGTGGCGTTCACATAAATGGATAAAGGGTACAAAATAAAGCCATGTGACTACATTTCCTATAAGTCACCTGTTCTGTTACTTTCAGTTGGCCGAGCCTGCAGCCTCTTGTCTGACTGACCTTAAGGAGTTCCATCTGTTCCAGGAACTGCAGACGTTGTCTTGACGACTCCTCTTCGAACTCCCTGCGACATGCCTCCAACTCCTGGGAAGAGACGCTCTTCAGCTCCTACAAAACACACCATGCATTTAGCATCACAACATATGTACTGTATTGAATTAAAAAAGTGCCATTATGGCAGTACAGTGGCACATAAAGTGGTCCAACAAATGCCATACTTGAAGCGTCTTGCAAATGTTGGGTGTGGAATGGGAATCAAACTCCTAACCACTAGGTTAGGGGCAGTTACCATCACTGCCTACCAATTGAGCTAGAAAGCATCAAAATCATGAAGAAAAAGAAAGATGTCACACACACACCTGTATGTGGAGCTGCTGTTGATCACAGAGCTGTAGTTTATCAGTGTTGTAGGTGTGGGACAGCTCCTGGAGAGCCCTGCAGTGCTGCTCCTCCAACTCAAGGACCTGTGGCACAAAGACACCATTAAGACAGAAAAAGGGCTTCAGATATTGTGTGCATTATCCACAGTTCATCCCCATTAGGCAATATGCCTAATCCCTACTCGCTCATAAATTACATACATGCACGCCAGTGTATACAACTGTAGTGTTGACATGTTAATAATTGACATGGAAATGATTGCATGTTAACTTCAGCAGTCTAAAAACAGTAAAGCCATGAGCATCTAGAGATTCACAGCTTTTGTTCTAATCAGCTCTGTTTGGACGGTGGAGTAGAATGAGGGTGGATGGTTGGGAGGCTGGCTGACTGACTGGATCACCTACAACTGTCTGAGGGTGGATGACTAGGATGAATAATTACCTGCATCTTCAGCGTATCCAGAGCCTTGCAGTGGTCAGCATCCAAAGCCTCCTTTTGAGCTGATAAGTCCGCCTAAAATGCCAAAGAGTTGCAGTTAGACTTTCTTTAGGGATTAATGCTGCAAATTTCCTATTGAGAGATTTAAAGATGTCAACCTTTTGGAAATAACAGAAGGATAAACATAACCATGACTGAAGAAGGCTATGAAAAGGCTATGTAAAAGAGGAAATTAAAGTGGGACATATCACAGGGGGATGCAATTCGATCCCTTATAATTACACTGGTGACAGCAGTAGGACTTCTGAAGACCCCTCTTCATTGTCAATAATAGTATTTGTGCTGACCTTGTGGGCATTGCTGAGCTCGGTTGCCATGGCACTGAACTTTGCCATGTGCATCTGGGCCAGCTCCATCTTCAGCTCCTCCCTGTTGGACACCAGCTCAGTCTGCACGCACTCCACCTCCAGTCTGTGTGCTGACTTCAATCGCTCCACTTCTTGAGCATGGCCCTCCACCAGGTGCTCCATGTCATCACGCAGGGCCTAGGGTTACGCCAAGAACACAAACATGGGGATGGGGCCAAGGTTCAATTGAACCATGTTTCTCTGATGAAGATAAAACACTCAATACACATGGTGGATAGGAAGTTAGAGTATATACAGATTGGGATTCAAATCAAGCATTTGGGTCCACTTACCTGAACCTCTTTCAGATAGGTGGCCTCCAGCATGTCCATGTTACTCAACATCCTCCTCTCCAGCTCATCACGCTCTTTCTGGTGCCTGGCAGTGAGCTCTGAATCCAGGGCCTCAAGCTGAACTTGATTGGTCTCCTGGAAAACTGCCGCCAAGTGCTCCAGTTCCGCCCTCCACTTTGAATCCAAGCTTGCTTCCATGGCGACGAGCACAGCCGTGTGCTTGGTATCCAGCTCCATTGCCACGGTGGCAAGTTGGTCCTGGTGATGGGTGCTGAGGGCATCCAGTTGTTCTTTATGCCTGGTGGTGATGACATGCAGCTCTTCTGCGTGTTTGTTGAGCAGCGCTGTTCTCTGTTGCTCCAGTCCAGCCTGGTGCTTGTTGGTCGACTCTCCCAGAGAGAAGCTCTCCTTCTGGGAAAGGCACTGCTCCAACTGCCCTTTCTCTGCTTGGAACCTGAAAAATGTTTCATTGCAAAATGTGAAAAACCCACTAGCAGTAACAAAATAACATTAACTAGGATTGCTAGCAGTCATGAAAAGTATTCACAGGGGCACATCATTACTCCAAGGACGAGTCTTTGTTCTTCAGTACTTACACACACACACACACACACACACACACACACACACACACACACACACACACACACACACACACACACACACACACACACACACACACACACACACACACACACACACACACACACACACACACACACACACACACACACACAATCCCGCCCAGGCTTTGCAGCAGGCCCAAGGGCCCAAGGGTCTAGACTCTAACCTTAGTTCAGCCTGGTGGAATCGCTCCTCCCCTTGCTTCTGAAGGAGGGCAGCCAGCTCCTTCACCTCAGCAGACATGCAGTTCTTGGCCTTCTGCAGCTCCTCGTCATACTGGGCCTGCAGCCGCTGTTTGATGAGCACCACCTGGGGGCCTTGAAAAGAACAGACCATATTTTACTTGCTTAATAGTAGTTGGTTGTTATCATTTGTTAACAGATTAGGTTACACCTCATGGTGAAGACCGCTATTCAAAAGCACACTTTGAACTTTAAACTGAGGGTTGTAGACTAGTTCTGTCTCCTACAACCTCAGAATTTTGTGACTTTTCTTTGCCCAACACAGAAATCATACTCTGATCATTTTCCAGAGACGCCAGCATGGCCATCGACTTCTCCAGTTCTCCTTTCAGACATGTCCTCTGCTCCTCCTGTCCTGCTTGTAGGGAGGAGATCCCAGCTTTGTGTTCCTCCTGGACCTCCACTCGCCGTTGCACGTCCTCCTCGATCCTCCTCTGCTGCCGAGCCTCCTCCAGATGAAGGAGCAGGTTGTTAGCAACGTCCTTTTTCAGTTGCAATGGTGTTGCGGGACAACGTTTGTATTAAATTCACCAGCAGTGTGCGTCTGTTGACTATTGTTTAATTCGCTTTATGGTTGACTTTACGTCAGTTTACCAATGGGGCATTTACATATCAGCACCATCAACACTAAAATAGTTCTAGTGATTTCTGATTGGCTCAAATTAATGCAAAATGATGTCACTCCACAAGTCATCAATCCGAAGCCAATCAGAAACTACAACGGCTCTAGCCAGAGACTAATGAAGCAGTTCGATTGAGTGTATGCTCTATGCTCCATCATTCTGAATGTCACTCATGTAGGAGTTGGTGTGTACCTGCTGTGTATTCCTCTGCAGCTCTGTGGCTGACAGTCTGCTCTCCAGGGTTTGGATGATGGTCATTCTGGTCTGCAGCTCTTCATTGTGGCACCACATCCTTTGCTCGACATCCACCTGAAACAGCATCAACATCACAGTCATTAACATAGAGTCTATATAGAGATCAACAAATATGTGTGGCCATCATTTAATTTTCAGTTATTTATCATTCTAAACTCCATAATGTGCATTTACCTCCACCTGTCTCGCTGCTTCAAGTCGAACCTGTGTAAGCTCTGGGAGACAAAAAAAAAATAACATTTTGAAACCATACATCATATACCAATAACAAATTCTTAAATATTTTTTTTTTTTATTAAGGAAACAAAGGGAACTGCTTCATACCTCTGACATACTCCTCAGACAGTCTGGCTCGCAACTGTTCCAGGTCCAGGGCATGGCGGGTCTTCATAGTCTCTAGGTCTTCATAGTAGCGATCGGTGAGGACAGAGCGCGCCTGATGCACACAGCGTTGGAGAAAATAAATAGGGCTTAAGGTTGTTGACTGTATAGCATCAAGTATCACACAGGCTGATTTCCTTCTGCCTCTATTCTCCAGCTTGTTTTCAAGATGGAAATCATACCGCAAGTGCTGCTGCTTACTTCTTTATAGCACTAGCGGTTAAAGCAACTATTTGAACGTAATAAACTCATATTAAACTATGAGGCGGGTTCATGGTCTAGGGACACCGGCTGTTTGTAGACCTTGAGGAGCTTCACTCTGACCTGGAGGAGCTCCTCTTTGTAGGACATGGAGAGAGAAGAGCGCAGGTTGGACAGCTCCACTTCATGTTTCTCCTCCAGCTGCAAACGCAGCGAGTGCAGCTCCTCCTACACATGGATTTGTTTTTTTATGAAAAAATGAATATATCAGAATGTGACAGCAGGAGTGGTGGAATTGGAATCTTAACGCATGCGAGTAGAATTGTTAATTGTTAATTGTTAATAATGTTAATTTATATTTTGTACATTTGATTTTATTTAATTAGCGGCAGTGTTACATTCTCCAAAATGTATTTCACATTGGCGTTCTGGGGGGAAAAGCTACCTTGTGTTTCTCCAGTTTCAGTGTAATCTCAGCCAGAAGGCAATTTTTCTCTTCTGCAGCATCGCCTTCTGTGATTAACCTAAAACGGAGTCATAAGCCATCGACAAATATACACACCTTGGTGGGAAGAAACATTTGAAATCAACCATGAGGAGACTGAATGAGGTCCTCCTGTACCCATCGTCCCCAGTGTGCAGCAGGGAGTCCTCCAGGGCCCCCTCTACTAGTCTCAGCTGCAGCAGCGCTATCTCCTCCCGGTAGCTCTCCTCCGCTGCTCGCAAACGCTGCTCAAAGTACCTGGACAGAAAAACAGTGCTTGTGTCTGAGGGCCAGCTGACAAAGCAGCAGCCAGCACTGCCTGTTTGTGAAGCCCTGTTGGAGGCGACCAATGTGTAGGAACTACACATCCGGCTTGCAGGGTGCTGGAGGCAAAAGGACCGGCCACATGGCAGGTAAATCCTTTTCCTCTTTGTTTGGTTAGAACTTATGTCTACTTCATGTTTGGTTCGGAACATAGTGTCTAGTTCATCACAGTATAATGTATTTTGAGGGGTCTCTGTTTAATTTCATAGTTATTGTTGACCACCATAGCATAACACTAGATACAAAGCAAGCCACTCATAATGGTGAGTGAATGAGTGAGTGGGGGTCTACCTTCTGAGGCTCTCTAGCTCGGCCTCATTGTGCTGCTTGATTTCCCGCCTTTGATCATTAAAATCTGCCTTCAGCCGCTCCATGTCATCAACGCGAGAAGAGCGCGCCAGCAGCTGCTCCCTCAGCTCTGTGGGTTGGGGAGGTAGGGAGGGAATCAGGATAGAGAGTGACCCAACAGCAAACACACCATTTAAGGTACAAGCTGCACGCATACATACATGCATGTATGTATGCGAGATGCACGTTTTTTTTTTTTAATTATCAAGAATTCTTATCTTGCAAGAATCAAAGCACTACACAAAAGGATGTTCCTGGTCCCAACCAATGGTTTGGACCCGACCCAAGGTACTGGGTTCGAACCCCAATGTCTACAATCTACATGTAGGTGTCCTAAAGCAAGATGTTCCTTTATGTAACGTATCCAAATCCACTTTCATTTGAATGACTAAACATTAGTCCATTTGTTAGTCAATAGAGTTGGATGATAATACGGCTAATTAACCTTAACCTTGTGAACTCACCTCCCAGCTCCTGCCGGCTCGTCCTCATGCTTTCCAGTTGGGCCCAGAGCTGACTCACTTCCTGCTCAGAGGTCTTCTTCAGTGTGGTCAGCTCCTCCTGTAGATGACAGACCTGTAAAACAGAATGACAAGTGTTATTAGCATAAATGCATCATGTCTTAGATACTAGAGAGAAAAAATTGCCTGATTCCCCAAATTTGTGCATAAAGTGAATTTACCTCTTGCTGTAGTTGCTGGTTCTTCTCCTCCAGGTGGTGTGATTGCAACTCTTTCTCCTTTAGTACAGTTTTGTGACTAGTGACCAGCTCCTCCAAGGCACCTGAGCGGGAATCACAGCACAACCATGTCAAGTATGTTCAGATGGTTAAGTCACCATTGTATGAAACATGCATTCTTCTTCATGGACAATGAGTCAGGTTTATGAATTGCAGCTGTAGGTACTGACCAGCAGCAGCGTCTCTGTCTGCCCAGGCCACGTTGAGCTCCTCCTGCAGCCTCTGGACATCTCTCACACTGGAAGCACACAGTTCAACCAGTGAGGTCTGGGTGTCTGACAACTCAGCCTGGGTGTCTTTCAGGCTCCTCTGGGTCTCAGAGAGGAGAGTCTGGAGGTCTGCCTTGGACCTCTCCGTCGCCTGCTCCCACTGGGACTCTATGACCTGTGGAACACAACAACAGTAAAATGAATACAACTTCAAAATGTAACTGACAGATCAGAAATGCTGGACTGATCTACTGATAGACAAGTGAACCATAAGAAACCGCATTTAAGAAGGCTTTTGTGAAAGCCTTGTACCTGTATCTCATTGGCCTGCTTGATCTCCATAGAAGCTTTCTCCTCCAAGAGACGACTCTCAAACTGCTGCTTCAGCTCATCTGTGCACAATATAACAGAAAAACCAACAAAGAACTCAATTAACTTGTAATGCAGGGTTTCAGGTCCCCACTGCTCTACCTTTTCACCTTAAAAAAAATACATCTGCATTGAGGACAAAAAACAAGGTGTCCAGTGAACTCAGGACTCACCCAGGTCTCGCTGGTTCTGCTGGCGCATGTGGTCCAGCTCAAACTGCTGCTTGGCCTGCAGGATGGCGTTCTCCCCTGTCCACTTGTCCCGGAGTTCTGCCTGGACCTGGCTGAGCGCCACGTCCCGCTCCCGCTGCAGGGTGGCCTGGGAGAGCTCCAGGCGGGAGGAGTGGAGGCTGCTCAGGCTCAGACGCAACGCCTCCAGCTCCACGGACTGCTTCGTCTGGGGGCAGGGTTCAGTTGGCACTTTGTTACGCAACATGCTGAGGTCCGAGGAGTTTGTGTACCACATATGAAATTACAGTTTTCACATGATATTATGCATGGTTTTTTACAATTTTTTTTGACATTTCAAAAATCCAATAACTAGAGGAAGGATTTTAATAGCAAGCTAAGAAACAATTAGGCTGGAGAACATCCTGATCACCTGACCACACATTCCGTTTCGCTACATGGGTCAGTCTGGACCTTTAACTGCCACATTGATTACCTGAATTCAAGTAAATCGGTCCAATCAGGGATTGCGTCGTAGTTGACGACATAAAATGGTGTGTCCCGAGGCAACAAGTAGTAACGTTAACATTAGTAGAGAAAACACAGCCAGCCAGCAAGAGCGAGAGACCACAAAGGAACTACCGTATATGAACAAACCAAAACTAATTTTCCTCACTGTTGCATACCTGCACCTGCTGTAGTTCTGCCTGATGGGCAGTCTCCATGCTGTCCCTGAGCATGGAGGTGAGCTCCAGCCTCAGGTGACTCAGCTCCTCCCTGTGTTTGGCACACAGCTCCGACAGCATCCTCTCATGGTTGCGCTCAGTCACCTGCACAGGGACAATACAATCCTGACAACTGGCTATGTGGTAAGAAAAGCAACATAGACCAGAGTTTCTAGGAGAGCGCATTGGTACTAGCAGTGAAGCAACAATATACTCTACAACGTAGAATTGCTGCAAATTTAAACTGAATTGTTATTATTATTTAGTTTTGTGCAAAACATAACAATGGACAGCACATAACAAGCATGCATATGCCACAAACGCGATGAATAATTTCAGATTTCCTAAAAAATATGTAAATCTAAGTATTGATTAAGTTTAAAGTAAACAATTTTGCCATTGGAAGTAAGAGCCTTTGAGTGTGTATTGACGTGCAGTTAAAGAATCCTGCAGAATCTACCAGACCATTAGATGGAGGAGCACTTATTACTTATTGTAAGTCGCTTTGGACAAAAGCGTCTGCTAAATGCCCTCAATGTAAATGTGAAGCAGTAACCTGCCCCCACCGCCTGGCTGACTCTACCTGCTTAATGAGGATGATCTGCCTTTTATGTTCCTCGCCGACGGCAGCCTTTTGCGCAGACAGCTCTCTCTCTAAATGACTGTTCAGCTCAGACACCTACGGATTGATAAGCACATGATCACCAACGCTGGAATATGCATTACTTCAAAATCATTGCATGTAGAGTTGAGACGATAGAAAAGTACAATAAGATTGTTCGCTAATAATATTTTTTCATTGAACAATGTCTGACAATAATATTAAAGTATATATTAAAGTTAATTTAGACACAAGGGGAGAGACAGATTTTCTGTGTAAAACATTAAAGTCATCATGAGTGATTAGAGAGGTCACCTCAGCCTGGTGTTTCGCTGAGAGTTCCTCCACCTCTTCACGGTGAGACTGCCTTAGCTGCTTCGTGGTCTCCTTCATATCCAGGGCCTGCTTCTCCATTAGGGCCTTCACCATTGACTCCTGGTCCTTCCTCTGCTCCTCCAGGAGATGCCTGACACCCTGTAGCTCCTTCTCCTTCTCCTGTTGCTCATCCTCCCATTTCTCCCGCACCTCAGCCAACTAGGGAAAAACATTATTAAAAGTTAGTAATCTAACGTTCAACAAGATTACCATCCACTTAAACACTGAACATGCTCGGGTGACTGCAGCACGTAAGCAACACAACCAGGTATCTCTGCAGCATCAATGAGACATATCAGCATGGTTTCAGAACATGGTTTTGAGCACAATGTCCACCTAGATGTTGTGGACCACTGATTGGTGAATCGACAAGTAGGGCTGTGAGCTCATCCTCGCAGTCACATAATTACACACAGGCTTGATCTTGGCTTTGATTCTAATAAACATTGAAATGTTGTAATAGGAGGTGTGTTCACCAGGACTTTTCTTTGGCAATATATTATGTTATGATGTTATTATGCGCACATTGGCTGTATTGTTGGTTGATAAATCACCCATTTGGTGTAATGGCACATTGCATAGGTTGAGCAGATGTATGGACTGATGTGGTCTTGTGGTCTTCAGAAGATATTGCTCACTTCCATTGCATCTTGCTTACCTCATCATCCTTTGCCTGGATCAGTATCTCAAATTGCTCAAGTTCCTCCTCCAATATTTGCTCCATTTTCTTCAGCTGTCTATCCATCTCTTCCTCCTTTAGCCGATGTGCCTCCCTTAGTTCCCCTGCTGTGACGTGTGCCTCCTCCAGGGTGTGCTTTAGACTGACAAGCTCACCCTCTAGTTGGTGCCTTTGCTCATCAGTGCTTCCCATATTTCTTGAGCTCTCCTCAAGCTCTCCCCCCATCTTTTCCAGCTCTTTCTGGGCAGCTTTGACCTGCAAGCTAGTGGCGTTGAGGTCCTTTAGGGCGGAGTCCAGCTCCAGGGTCTTTTGAACCAGTAGGGCAGCTGTGGTGTCATGCCTGGCTTTGGTGTCGACCAGCTCAGATATGACCTGGTCCTGAAGAGCCTTTGAAGGATAAAAAAATGCTGTCAAGTTTGTCTGCTCACTGGATCATAAATCCTTATTAGATATATTTTCTAAACACAAAAATGAGTTCAGTATGGTTTAAATGTAATTACAAAGACGTACCTGAAGATCTTCGAGCTTGTTATACAATTCCTTTTCAGATGTGATCGAGACCCCTGCCTGGTGCATCTCCTGCTGAGAGGCCTCATGCTGTTCCAGGTGAGCCTTCTCCTCAAACACTTCCCTCAGTTCTCCAGGCATTTTATCCGCAAGCCGAGTGGACGGGGGGGTTGTAATGATGAGCAAGGAGGATTCACCCTCCTCATCCTCTGTCCCCTCTGTGTCTTCCTTATGCACCATTAAGGGACCAACAACGTTGTCCTGTTCGGACATTTTCAAGTTTGACTCCTCAGTACAACTTCTCTTCTGCCTCTCTCTGTCCAGGTCCTGCTCCTGGGTCCTCCTCTTCTTCTTTTCCTCCTCAAGCTCCCAGAGTGCCTCCTTGAGTTCTTCTGTTACCTGTGCCCACCTGTATCAACAATGTAAAAGAACAAACCGTTTCAACTATTTCAATGTACAGTTACTAAGAGGACACGCTTATACGATGCTTTTATTTTCCGCAAAACAAAGTCAAAAGGTTCAGTATGAGCCTCTCTCCTACCTGCTCCTGGCCTCTTCCAGGTCCTCAGTACTCTTGGAGACATCATCCCTCAAGATATCAAGTTCCCTCTCTTTTCGATCCAGCTCCTCTCGAAGTTCCTCACACTGCTGTCCAAGAAGCTCCTTTGCAAGGTCTGCCGGCTCCTCGCTCTGCTGCCGTGACGCCTCCCCAAACTCCCCATCATCACCATCAAAGGGTGACGCCTCCCCAAACTCCCCCTCATCACCACCAAAGGGTGAGTTGATGGGCCAGCTTGTTGTGCAGACAAAGTTGTCCGGGACGTTGTCGGAGGCTGCGGAGCATTGTGGCTGGGAGAAGTTGAGGAGGTTGTCGTAGTCTTCACGGAGTGGGTTGGAGATGGAGAAAAGGTACGACTGGTCACCCAAAACCTCACTGTTTAGCTCAAAGCTGTAAAATATAAAAGGAGATATTGAGAATCATTACCATAACTTTAGTTGTGATTGGTTGTCAAGACATGATCCACACGTGATCCACAAACAACCCACAACACAATTATGGGCATCAACATTATTCACTGACCTATAATTGGCCGAGTTCTCTGCAAACATGTGTTCTTCCAAGCTCTGATTGGGCAGGGAGGAGGTGGACTGTGCAGGGTGGGCAGACGACAAGTAGCGCTCCATCAGGATGTCCGCGGAGACAGATCTATTCAGACAATCTTCAGAGTCATCTTCCCGATCTGGTCCACCTTCCTCATCCTCAGTGAAGCTGGCCCTTTCTTGGTTCCGTCTATTCTTGGATGCCTTGATGCCAGAGTCTTCCTTCTCCAGTTTGTCAATCTCTTTCTCCCCCTCTTCCAAGAGCTGCCTGATTCTGTCTAGCTCCTCCCTGTGCTCCTCCTCGAGCCTTCTTGTTTCCTCTTCCAGTCTCTCCTTCTCCTCCTCCAGGTTGCAGAGAAGGAGGGCTGAGTTGGCAATCTCTTCTTTTAACCTTTCTGCGGTCTTCTGCTCTCCTTCTAGCGCCCTGGTCATCTCCAGGAGCTCCGTGTTGAGCAGCTCCTTCTCCTCCTTGTATTGTTGGATCTCAAAGGACCTTTGCTTCATCTCCTTCTCCCTTTCCCTTTTCTCCTCCTCTAGCAAATAAAGAACATGTTGGCAATTCTCCTTCTCCTTGGCTAGTTCTGCACATACTCTTCGGCTCTTGGACCTCTCCTCCTCTAGCTCTGCACTTAGTCTGAAGAGGGGGGTGTCCGTCTCGGTGTCCCCATTAGCCTTAGAGGTTGTGTTTAAGCCATCTCTGCACGCTGACCAGGAATCAATCTCCACACTCTTCAGTTCCTGCTGTGGGAGCTCCACACAGGAAGGGACTGAGTCTAGGGAACCACAGCCGGGAGGGGCCTGCTGCTGCTGGGGTTGAGGTGCCTCGGGCCCCCCTGTTTGACTTTTAATGCGCAGAAACTCCAAGCTAGTCTGCAAGGAATACATTTGAAAGATAATTTAAGTTTAGGAGCTGCATCAATCTTCAGACGTAGGGAACATGTGGCTAATGTGATCATCTGTGTTGATTGTATCATCATTGTAACATCTGTAAAAAATTACTCAATTATTGTGAAATTATCTAAATAAACCCGCTTCTGTATGTTGCCTGGCATTGTACCTGTTGAAGCTGCTTCTGTAAGGCCTGGATCTGTCCGGCCAGGGACTGGGCCTCCAGCTGGACCTGGTCTCTGCTGGCTTGGGCTTCCTGCAGGTTTGAGCTCAGCTTGGCGATGATCTCGTTACGCTTCTCCACAGCCTGCTGCAACTGCTGCAGAAGGAAATGGGGCATTGGTTATATTGGGATGGGTTATATTTAATGTAATAGTTTTATTTTTTTCATTACTGCAGTAAAAATCATATGAATACTTGTATAAATATGAGTAGTTGCCAGAATTTTAGTGATGGCTGTAGTGAAAAAGTAAGCTTGAACAAAATGGTGTATAGTGCAGTTTTAACCTTCCTATGAAATCAACAAACCCAGGTGTCCCCACACAGTATCACATCGGGTTCTGATTCATGTCTACCCACAGGAAATTCAAGACTGCTTTCAGAAATAATCAGAGAGAGGAGGAGGAAACAATTCTCTCATTAACAGACTATACTGAACCCAGACACACAAAGACAGTCAACCTTTATTACATGCTCACTTTCACAAAAACAGGATGCACCTGGTTTAATTACAAACAAAGCCAAATTCAACCATGTGCCAATACATAGCTACTCAATCCATATGGACATTAATGGGTATTGGGTGAATGCATTTGGAAGAAGAATTATTCACTGCTGTATAATTTCAGGAGTTCCATCTATACCTCGAGCTGCTCTTTGCCAGTGAGTGCCATCAGCACATCTTCTATCTCTTCAACAGGGGAGGGAATAAGACTTTGGCTAGGATACTGGGGCGGATTCTTCTGGCCATGGATCTGATGGAGCGTAAAAGTCTTGGGTTTTTGGGGCACCTAAATATGAAAAACATGGGTTTAATATTCAGTGACATGGCTGGTGCTTAAAACGTAACTGAGTAGCCAAGACAACAATGGTAATCAACAGACAGACAGACATTGCTGGTCTTGAACCAAGACATCCTTACATCAGGGGATTGGGGCGGGGTTATTGTGTGACCAACAAGACCAACTAAAACATTGTGCCTTTTTAAAAAACACTTTCACTATGGATGTGAAACCAAAGCGATGGTCGGCGGTTACATTGTTGAAAACAACGTTCCTGTATGTTCTTGCAATTACGTTCTTGAAAGTAATCGCCGTCTACAGCAATCAAGATGACCATCCCAAATGTGTTGTACCAGTTGTCTTTGGATGCCAAGGTAGGCTTGCAAAGCCAGGAGCACCATTTGTAAACAGATGATGTAGTCTGCCATTGCCTTTATTGGGCTTGAAGTTGGTGCTAGCGTTTCTGGGACGTATACAGTGACATAATGACGGGGTTCTGTAGCCTGTGGAAAAGCAAAGCTTCTGAGAAGGTTCGCAGGTCGCACCTACATGTTTACTGACCCATTTCTCTATAATATACAAAAAGAAATACAGGTCAGCTGTGAATAGTTATGAGTCTAAATCAAAGAAAACTTGATACTTTCAACATGTCTGATGACAGATGAACATCAACATTATATAAAACAGCCAATGTCGAGCAGCAGCCCTACCTCATGGTTGATCTTTCCGTTCTCCTTGGCGTCGCTGACCGGTGACGTCGCTCTCTCTAGGGGTCGCTCTTGTGCTGGGTGCTCAGTTTTCGAGACATTCTGACCCTTCCTCTTCGCCGTCTTTTTCTGCGCCCCCGCACCGTCACCTTTCGCCCGCTTCTCTCGGAAGCTAGCAAGCTGCGCAGGAAGGAAAGCGAGACGTACACGGACACGTAGGTCAGCACCGCCGAGCACCACCACAGCAGCAGCATGGCCTCAGGGCCGGGCGGAGGGCCGGTGGCCAGCACCCCCCGGCAGCATCTTCTCACTCAGACAGAGCTTGAAGTAACAACATGCACTTAGAAATGCATGAAGGATTTACCCCTTTGAGCACCAAGTCCCAACCTCAGCAGCCCTTATTTCGGAGTGATCAAGCAGAGGATTCAGAATCCCAACAAAAAAGAAGCCAAGAAATCCCAACCTCACAGAGCCATAAATAGAACTAAATCATGACCCAGCAGGGTAAAGAAGTTCAAAGTGAGGTGGGAATAGTCTCAAATCTCCAAGCAGATTATTTCAAGAGCATGAATAGAAAGAAACCTGTTGATCAATCTAAAACAGGACGGAAACTGAAAAATATTCCAATTGATTGGTCCAATTCAGACTTTTCTTTTGGTTTGTAGAAAGGTCAAAGATAAAACGGCTGAGAGTGCTTTGAAGTATTAGAACAGACGAGACATGGATCATGAAGAACAATAGGAAAGAAGAAAATAATATATAGTGATCCAAAGAAAAGTACTTCCCAGCATCAATGCAAAAAAATAAAAGCCCATGAAATATCCCTTTGACTCCAGCAACCTTTTGGGACAAATCCACCTCAAGATTTGCCTGTTCACTGCGAAGATAACTCGTGCCACTCCCCTTCTCTCTGTCTCTGTCTCTCTCTCTCTCTCTCTCTCTCTCTCTCTGTCCCTCTGCACTCTCACCCCTTGCCCTGACGCACGCTGTCCTCCTCAGACACATCCTGGGGCGGCCGGGGTGGGGGGGGGGGT
>OMKI01010800.1:0-10106 GCA_900302315.1 Phycis blennoides | reverse complement strand
CGCATTAAAAATAACCGTTACTACCAAAAACAAAAAAAAACTGGACTTTAACACCATTTTGGACATTTCTAACTTTAAATACATATCTTGAGAGCTTTATGTACCCATTAATCGAAAGTGGTGTTTAACCTGCACCATGGGCTTTAAGTACGGGTAGGGAGTTGGGACTGTCAATTTGTACTGGATTCACTCCCCAATGCCTGCAGCCTACATGCATGCATCCTTAAAGGAAAACGCCACCGTTTTTCCCTACTGAACTATGTTCCTTCATGATCTTAGACCAGTTGATAAACACCTCTCTCGCCTTCGTGCGTGCACTCAATCGCTCTGGCGCGCAGCGCTACTTTGGTAGCATGTAGCTTGGCCCAGTATATTCCTTAGGATCCAAACGGGGGTGAAGTTAGAAGGGACCAAGCACTTCCACGTTTTCCCTATTTAAATACGGTTACATGAGTAGTTACACGACCCAAGTATGGTTACACAAAATGAAACATGCCAATTTTCTAAGCGGATAAAAAGTATAACTATAATGTATTGCGGAATAACATCTGGGAGCACTTCGACGTCGGCGCAGTAATCCTGTTACTTCCGTCAATAGAACCAACGTGACCTGCACGCCGTCGCCTGCACTACCTGTAGTCGTTGGTTCTTTGGATCCTACGGAATATAATGGGCCAAGCTACATGCTACCAAAGTAGCGCTGCGTGCCAGAGCGATTGAGTGCATGCACGAAGGCGAGAGAGGTGTTTATCAACTGGTCTAAGATCATGAAGGAACATAGTTCAGTAGGGAAAAACGGTGGCGTTTTCCTTTAAGAATTGTCCTTAACGACTTTGGACAAAAGCGCCTGCATATCCACATTTTCATTACTCTACGCATTTTGTTGAACATTTCTGTTGAAAAATATCTGCTGCATATCAGATATCTTTATAACTTAAATCTTAAAACCCAACATGCTATACATTGTCCTTTCAGTTATGAGGTGGGGGTGTTCCTGGCAGGCGCTCATTATTTCAAAATGTCTCAAACACAGGGAGCTCCAGTGGGGTGGGTCAGAAACTAAACGTTGGTGAATAAACCTCATTTAGTCTCAAAAACAACATGCAAAGGCTTTATTTTAATTAGATGTAATATATAATCATTTAGAAAAATGCCAAAATGCAGCTCAACATAATATAAATTGTGTACAGTAAACGAGTACACAATTTATATTATGTTGAGCTGCACTTTGGCATTTTTGACATTTGTCATGCAGAATCCATAAATGATTAGTACACACTGGCAGCACTTCTCTCTAGTCTCTGCTGCCACTAACTGGCTGGGCTGTGTGAATGGTGTGGTATTTTGGCAGCGTTGATGGTAAGATGAGATATGCCCGTTGCATCAATTTCTTGTTAACAAGAGATGTAGGCCTATTGGCTGGCCAGCATTGTGTATTTGTAGAATATATCAGTTATTTATTGGAAAGTTTATTGATATAAAATCATTATGTCAAAGAAGTGCCTTGTTTCACAGCTGCTATGTAAAGACCATATTTTTGTAAATTACAAAATACAGATGCAGTTTTTTATATTATAGAATGTTGTAGTCTTAGCTTTACAAAGCACTTTGTAAATAAAAAAAGGGTGTTCAGATTAACTGACTACTTGTATTAAATGAATAAGAAGCCAGTAATAAAGAATAGTATGTGAATTGTCATCAGTATCGTCAAGCCAGTGAAAATTCACGTAAGGAAAATCGTGTGGCAAAATTCTGCCACACACATATTTGAACACTCTACTACTACATTTCCTGGAATGTCTTGACCAACCTGCTTTGGTTCTCCAGGACTCCTCCTCCAGGGCTACAAGTAGAGAGGGTAGCACCAGCTTCACCCCGTGGGCACTCAGGTTCCTCATCACAGCCTTAGCACAGTCATCTGCAGCCTGAAGATGGAGGGGGTTAATACATTACATAGCATTAATACATACATACACAGATCCACTCCTCCACATCTTCATGAGTACTTACAGTCAAAGGCCATATGGCATGTGTCACAGTATTTGCTTGTTACAAGTTTTGGGTTGAATAGTTAAAATGGGAAATTTCCAGCTTACCTCTCTGACATACTGGTTACCATCTCCAAAGCAGAGCAGGAGGTGGGGCAGAACGTGCACAACATAGGGCTCAAACAGCTTGCCCAGCATGTTGCACAGCATTTCAAAGGCAAACAGGGAACCTTGTGGAGAGATGAGCAGCGTCTCAAAATAGATTTGCAAGATGTACAATGAGGTTTCAAGATGTGCAAGTTTAAAACTACATTACATAAAATAGAGGATTTGCTCATTCTAGCTATAGACTGTAGTTCATTCGAGCATAGCATGGCGATTACTGAAAAGGTCACAGCAGTATGTGGATTTACGTAATTTGCTCACGTTGAATGATTATGAATACCTTCATAAAAGGTAAAAAAAAGAAAGAAAAAAGAACACCAATTGAATGGTTGAATGTAATCCAGTAGGCATATTTATTTAAATAGTACTTGATTATTTGGAGTAACCCACCCTCCCTGCGTCTGAAGTTCTTCTTGTCCTGGATGGCTTCAGTAAGGGTGCTCATGATGTCCTGCTGTTTGAGGGCCAGTATCCCCAGGCCTTTTACCAGGCCCGCCAGGCCGTAGGCAGCCCCCTTGCGCTCGGCGTACTTGTCACTCTCCAGCAGCAGCTGCAGGAGGTTGCGAACGATGCCAGCGGCATCCTCTTTGATAGCGGGCACAAGTGGAGGCAGACAGCTGGCCACAGACTCTTGGACCTGATGGCACAGGGACCCACAAGCACAGTGTCAAACCTGCAAACCTTGGACAATATTTATGAGTAGCATAGGGAAAAGTCACTTCATGACTGCAGGAACTTTCCCCAGGAACTAGGAACCTTTGGAGGAATTCCAAAAGTGTGTTTCCACCGCATGACTGATGTGCACTTTATATCTTCTCCAATGCTGCTTCATATCATTCTCCATTGCTGCTTTATTTTCATTCAGACTTTTTCATTCGCCATACCTGCTCCTACTAAATCCATGATGGACGGAAGTAATGGGATACTGCGCCGACGTCAAAGTGCTCCCAGGTGTTATTCCGCCATACATTATAGTTATCCTTTTTATCCGCTTAGAAAATTGGCATGTTTAATTTTGTGTAACCATACTTTGGTCGTGTAACTACTCACGTAACCGTATTTAAATAGGGAAAACGTGGAAGTGCTTGGTCGCTTCTAACTTCACCCCCGTTTGGATCTTAAGGAATATAATGGGCCAACCTACATGCTACCAAAGTAGTGCTGCGCGCCGGAGCGATTGAGTGCACGCATGCAGGCGAGAGAGGTGTTTATCAACTGGTCTAAGATCATGAAGGAACATAGTTCAGTAGGGAAAAACGGTGGCATTTTCCTTTAAAGGTGTAGCGCAAATAAATAAGTGGCATCTAGCAAAATTGACTTGGCAGGAATTTTATATAATATTTGTATGCTTTAATAAGTATAATCATGTGAAAACAAGAATTGTTGGGTTCTGGTTACCTTCCATGGGGGCTGCCATGCACTGCCATGTTTCTACAGAAGCCCAGAACAGACAAACAGCTCTAGAGAGAACGGGTTTTTTAATAAAATCCAAAATATGTTTTGGTTTGTGGTGGTGGGTGTTATCCCCATGGTTCATCACTCATTTGTGAATATCGTTCTGTGCGATTGTTGGGTAGGAGCATTATAATTAGCGAGCTGGCAAAACAGAACCCTGTTATGTGCCCAAAATATTGTATTGCTATTGAAACAAGAACCACTGTAACAGTTTAAGCTTCACTTTGGATTTTCTATGTGAAATGTTGCTTTTCTTAAAGCTAGCTTGGGCTGGAGCAGTTGTAATTTCACAAGCTCTAGCAGGGCTCAATGAAAGTCAATGAGACGAGGCAAAAATTGTATAAAACTACAATTGCACTACAAGTACTTACTACAAGTATATAAGATCAAAAATGTGTTTGGATCAGTGTACAGCTGAACAAGCAATGATTTGTTGAAATGGATGAACAAAGTTTAAAGACTAAAAGTCAACTTTACTTCCGAAGAAGGTAAAGCCTCACAATGATTGCCTTCCATTATAAAGTATTATAAAACAATTAGCATGCGATTCCAAGCCAAGATTAACATTTTAAATTACAACATTACAAAAACCCCTTATGGTAAGTACAGGAGGGTGTGTTTTTTTTGTGACTGATTTGAACACAGTATCAAAAAAAAACATGTTTACCGTTGTGTAATATTTATGTAGCTCCAATACAATGTTTACCTAGATGGCCAATATAATTTCATTGGCCATCAAGCAATCAAGCAAGCAAGAGTCATGTATGAATCCACCAACTGGGACGGCATTCTGTATTCTCACGCCAATAGGACTCTGCTCACCGATACATTGGGCAGAGCGATACCAAGACTAACACAAGCTGCGTCATCTAACGGCATGAACATCTCTAGACTAACCGCCCAGTGTGGGGTGCAACTAAAACTAAAACATGGCTTGCTTACATGAACAAGAAACTGAGAAGTGACATTACCCCCATGCAGCCGCAGGAAGACGACACTGGCTTCTGGCTACGGCAATCGTCACCCATTGGCAACCCCATTATCACAAATACAATTTCATTGGCCATCTAGCAAGCAAGAGTCATGTATGAACCCACTAATTCTAAAATAACTAACTAGAAATAAAGCAAATACCAATATGCTCATTTATGATCTGAAATCATGTAGCACTCTGATTGGATAAAGTGGTGATAAAGGAAATAGCAAGTCCATAACAGACTGAGAAGTGTGCAGTTTGAATTCTTGAATCCTTGAGTCCAATGTTCTGGTCATGAGCACAGTGGTGAATTTCGGAGAAAACTAAAAAATTGTATTGCTTAGAGTCCATATCGACCCAGTGGGAAAAGATATATCAAGATCTCAAAAAGATGCGTGCAAAGCCTTTACAAAGGTAAACACACAAAGCTCCTGGCCCAGACAATATCCCGGGCCGTGCTCTCAAAGCATGCACCTGCGAACTGGCAGGTGTCTTAACAGATATCTTCAACCTTTCTCTGCTCCAGTCTGTTGTCCCCACATGCCTCAAGAAGTCCACCATCATCCCAGTCTGAGAAACCGAATATGAGCTGCCTAAATGACTACCGCCCAATAGCACTACCCTCTGTTGCCATGAAGTGCTTTGAGCGGAGAGTCAAAGCTCACGCCACATCCTCCCTGCCCACTCCAGGTTGCCTACAGGCCAAACAGGTCCACTGACGATGCAATAACATTGGCACTGCACACTGCCCTCTCCCACCTGGATCAGAGGAACACCTATGCGCGGATGCTGTTCGACTACAGCTCTGCCTTTAACAGCATAGTGCCGTCCACACTTGTCACAAAGCTCCGGGACCGGCACATCAGTTCCACCTTGTGGAGCTGGATCCTGGACTTCCTGACAAGCAGGCCACAGGCTGTAAGGATCGGCAACGTCACCTCCTCCACACTGACTCTCAGTGCTGGTGCCCCCCAGGGATGTGTCCTCAGCCCCCTGCTGTGCTCCCTGTTCACCCTAGACTGCACGACCACACACAGCTCCAACACGCCATTAAGTTTGCTGATGACACCACCATCACATCGGCTGCATCACTGACGGGGACGAGTCGGCCTACAGAGCAGAGGTGAGAGCCCTGACATCGTGGGGTTCAATGACTACAGGAGGCTGCAGGGAGGGAGGCATGCACCCAATCACATCGGGGGGACAGCAGTAGAGAGGGTCAGCCACTTCAGATTCCTTGGGATTAACATCAGCGAGGACGTGCACTGGTCCCACAACACAGGTGTGGTCCTGAAGGCAGTGGCTCTTCTTCCTCCGGCGACTGAGGAGGTTCAGTCTGGACTCCAGGATACTCACCAACTTCTACAGGTGTACCATTGAGAGTATCCTGACTGGCAGCATCATGGCCTGGTATGGCAGCTGCACCGCCCTCGACCGCAAAGCTCTGCAGAGGGTGGTCTGGGCGGCCCAGCACATCACCAGGACTGAGCTGCCAACCATTCAGGACCTCTATAGCCAGTGCTGCAGGAGGAAGGCCCAGCAGACCCTCTCGGACCCCAGCCATAGACTCTTCGCACTCCTACCATTAGACGGTACAGGAGCATCCAAACCAGAACCAGTGGGTTCAGAGACAGTTTCTACCTACAAGCCGTCAGGTTACTGAACTGCTGACAATAACACTTGCGCGCGCACACACACACACACACACACACACACACACACACACACACACACACACACACACACACACACACACACACACACACACACACACACACACACACACACACACACACACACCTGCTATGACTACCTCTGAACATCTCTCTGCACCTTATTTGCCTGCACTTTATTATGTTTGCACTTTACTTTACTACTTATTTGACTTATTTGATTTAATTTTATTATGTAAAGTTGAGTTGACCCTAGAATTTCACTGCTGGTAATGACATGGTAATGACAAACTTGAAACTTGAACTTGCGAAAGGCAGTGCGAATGCATTCACCTGGGTAGGAGAAAACAAAGATGGGAGAAACAGCCATTTGGGATACAACAGGCATCAACTGATGACCAAACGCCCTATTTCAGAATGTGGGTGCACTACGAGAGGTGGTGAGTTGAAAAATATACATGGCTGATATATACCAGGACCTGGTGTCTTAACAAACTGGCCAAATCCTTTGACTCATTCTATGACACTGACCAAGAGGTGGTGGTGTGGGGGTATATATCATTCATATATCAAGGGTTGAATTGTGTTTTATTTAGCTACTAATGGTTGTGATGGACAAATTTTTCTTTTTTTTGTATTATAATTTTTTTTCTATGTAACCTTTAAGAAGGTTAATGGTCAATCTAACCCCCTCAAGTAAATTTCTGCATAGTTTAACTTGCAACTCAGCAGCAATGAAATGTTTCACCTTCTTATGACAAATGTACTCTTTGTAAGTCGCTTTGGATAAAAGCGTCTGCTAAATGCCCTAAATGTAAATGTAAACTTTACGATGACAAAGATTTGCATAGTACATACAAACAATGTGGCCAGGTTGTCAGGTATGCAGTTACACTGGTTTTGAAAGTAGAGATACATGTTTTTTTTGTTTTGCTACCATCATGTTGATACCATGACATTAAAAATGTGTTTGCCTTATATAAAACAAGTGTAAGATAAGGGATAATGCCACTAAAATGTTTCTGTTGCTGTGCATCTCTTAAATATGTCAGATATGATATACAAATCAAAACAATCTCATGGCTTGATGAGATGGCACTCGGGAAGGCTTCTGGGGAACTGCAGCACATTCTGGGAGTTGTCTTTTTTGGGATCAGGAGTAAAGGATGATGGTCTTGTATGTCATTACCTGTTGGGAGGGGGTGGACAGCGCTGTGATCAGTTTGGCCACAATGGGTTTGACCTTGGGGTCGCTCTT
This sequence comes from Phycis blennoides, assembly GCA_900302315.1. Lineage (NCBI taxonomy): Eukaryota > Metazoa > Chordata > Actinopteri > Gadiformes > Phycidae > Phycis > Phycis blennoides. The sequence continues at coordinate 2,591 of OMKI01010800.1, read as the reverse complement.
GTCCAGATGCTTGGCGAGGGAGCCCATGAGGATGACCACGCTCTGGCGGACAGAGTCGTAGCTGGCGTCCTGCGGGGCGTTCTTCAGGAACTCCTCGAACACTGGCAGCAAGGAACTCACATTGTCCTGGGAGAGATACAGAGTGCGTGGGGAGGTTCACTGAGCTTAGGTTAATTGGGTACATTGAGCAAGGCACAATTTACTATTTTTTTTAACTAGGACTGCAAACAGTCACGTATTCACAACCCAAGTACCGCCAAGCCCACCGACTGCCTATTCCTCATGGGGGCACGGCTTTTCTTATTCCAGAAAACACACAAACACACAACAACAGGGCCGCATAGCTCAGTGGGTAGAGCGGGTTAACCACTAACAGGAGGGTTGGCGGTTCGATCCCCACCTCCAACTATCCACATGTTGAAGTGTCCTTCAGGAAGACACTGAACCCTACAAATGCACTTTGTATATGATTGATTGTAAGTTGTTTTGGACAAAAGCGTCTGCTAAATGCCTTTAGTTTAATCATTACTGTACATAGGAATGCACAATCTAGATATCGCTTTGTCATATTATTATTCTTCACACCAAATTTGTGCAATTAATGGAAGCTAAATGACTGAACCTCGAGATTTAATTCAAACTGTATTACAAAGGTCTACTTCGGTATGTCTGTGCCATGTATTTGTAATTTTTGTAAACGTTATACTTTGAGATATTGGCAATTAAAAATGCTAAAAGCTCCATTGAGCCAACATTGAGCCTAGCTTTCCAATTGTCACGTTTGACTCCGCTAACTGCATTCCAAATGTAAACTGGGCGGCACCGCTCAGTGGGCAGAGCGGGTTGTCAACTAACCGGAGGGTTGGCGGTTCCATCCCCACCTCAATTGAATTTTACACAATGATTACGGGCATTGCTATGCACAAGTAATTCCTCACGTGGAATTATTATTTATTGTTTAATTAACAACCACAGACATGCACACACACACACACACACACACAAAGACACAGCCACACATCAATGCACAGACAAAGACACAGCTACACACGCACACACGCATGTACACACACAGCCACAAATCCATTCAGACAGACACATACGCACACACACAAACACATTCACCCACACAGAGAATGGTTTAATAGCTGCTGCCGTTTATTTGTAATTTTGCGCCCTCTATAGGGGAAGTGGTGCATTACGCAAAGACGAAATACTAAAATCGACAACACGGAATGAGATATCAACACCAAATCTTGTTAACATGTTCAGAGAGATGCCCTCTATGAGCAAGTTTTGAGTTCCTCCTCTCTTCTGAAGCGGACTTGTGTTTAAAGAATAATGTTTGTATGTGCAAATGTTAAAAAATTAGCATTTTTAAATTTGCCATAACTCACTGCCATTTTTCTAAAGGGTAAAGGTGCATTTAGCAGACGCTTTTGTCCAAAGCGACTTACAATCAGTACACTTTGTGGGGTTCGACATGTGGAGGTGGCGGATCAAGGGGATCGCGGACCCTACGGTTAGTGGACGACCCGCTCTGTCCACCTGCTCTACCCACTGAGCTACTGCCGCCCCTTTTCTAGCTATCAAAAATCCCTGTTAAAGTTTAGATTAGACACCATAGATCATGTGCATCCAAACCATGTGTCATTTGGTCCAATGGTTATGTAGAAGAAAAATGTGTACGTTTTGTAAAAATTTTCACTATCCAGACAGACATTATGCATCCAAGAGGATTAATGTTCAGCATGTGAAATAAGGCCTGTACACCAAGCTGTGCAAAGTTTAAGGATTCTTTTCAAAATCCAAATTTCAAAACTTTTTACCTGTGCAATGTGGAGATAGGGGTGCTCCAATTTAAAAACTAGGACTGCAAGCAGTCACGAAAGGTATTCACAGCCCACACACCTACCCCAGTGATCTCCACACACACCTATAAATACAGAGACACACACACGCACACACTCAAACACACATATTTCCATGCGCGCGCGCGCGCACGCGCACACGCACGCACACGCACACCATTCACATTCAAAGACAGACACATACACAGAGAAACACAAACATCGACACATTCACCCACACAGAAAACGCTTTAATATCTGCTGGCGTTTATTTGTTCTTTTGTGCCCTTTATGCGAAATGGTGCATTACGCAAATACGAAATACTATAATTTACACTGACGAATGAGATATCAACAGCGTTTGTAATAATGCCGTTTAAAAGAACAGTGTTAGGTAACGCCATTATTTTTTCAGTAACGGGGTAATCTAACTAATTACTGTTTCCGTCGTTACAACGCCGTTACCATTACTGACCGTTAAATGCGGTGCATTACTGTGAATTGACAGGGTGGGTTAACAACGAGATAAGCGATTATGATTGGCTAAGGCAGAGTCATGTTTCATGGTAGCCAATCAGAGCCAGTGTTTTTACACACAAGCCACGCACACGCACACACACAAAACAGATTCAATGAAGCAGCAGAAATGGCGAGTCTGGAGCAATCAGATGAAAAGTTGACATTTTCAAAGTGGAGATATAAGCACTAATTCAAATTCATTGAGGTCAAAGGCAAGAACGT
>OMKI01010794.1:3519-27821 GCA_900302315.1 Phycis blennoides | reverse complement strand
TGTCACAGCGGCAAGAAAAAGTGTAGTACACACTACAGAAATTAAAGTAGAGAGGGGCACACAATACAACGATCTGACAGAAAATATAAATATAAATAATATTGTACATTGTACAATGTAGTGATCGGCAAGGAAATTCAAGTACAGATAAAAGAAATAAAAGATAAATAAAAAATAAAAAAATCAGATAAGATAAAAACAGCCATGGTGAGTGGTGGGTAAATTGAAGAAACAGGAACAGAAAGTACAACATGATCAGGTGGTGCAGGTGTTGTACAGTCTGACAGCGGCAGGGATGAAAGACCTGTGGAACCTCTCCTTCTTACACTGTGGGTGTATCAGTCTGCTGCTGAAGGAGCTGCTCAGAGACCCCACAGTGTCGTGAAGAGGGTGAGAGGTGTTGTCCATGATGGATGTCAGCTTAGTTAACATCCTCCTCTCACCCACTTCCTCTATGGAGTCCAGAGGACAGTCCAGGACAGAGCTCGCTCTCCTGATCAGTCTATTGAGCCTGCTCCTGTCCCTGTCCGTGCTGCCCCTCTCCAGCATACCACAGCATAAAAGATGGCTGAGGCCACCACAGAGTTGTAAAAAGTCCTGAGGAGAGTCCTGCACACTCTGAAAGACCTCAGTCTCCTCAGCAGGTGGAGGCGACTCTGGCCCTTCTTGTAAAGTGCGTGAGTGTTGTCAGTCCAGTCCAGTTTGTTGTTGAGGTGAACAGGAATTTGTATTTCTCCACCACCTCTATGTCCGATCCCTGGATGTTCACCGGTATGAAGTGAGATGTTTTTCTCCTGAAGTTGACGATCATCTCCTTCATCTTGCTGGTGTTCAGGTGAAGCTGGTTGAGCTCGCCCCAGCTGACAAAGTCCCTGATGACCGTCCTGTATTCCTGGTCGTTCTCCTCAGAAACACATCCAACAATGGCTGTGTCATCGGAAAACTTCTGGATGTGGCAGTGGGTGGAGTTGTGGGTGAAGTCTGAGGTGTAGAGGGTGAAGAGGAAAGGGGAGAGCACCATACCCTGAGGGGCACCTGTGCTGCAGAGCACCACGTCAGACACGTGGTGCTCTGCTTGAACCCTGTGAATGACCCTGTGCATTCACATCAGAAATACGCAATCAGAAATAAATCTGAAAATCTGAAATCAGATGTGGCCCCGCTGTTAAGTCTATTCAACTAGTTGTAAAAAGTACACTGAGGACAGCTCGTGTTTTTGCTCTGCTTCTCTTTGTAGAGAGAGAATAGTTTAAAAAAGTGTTGAGTTGCATAGTGTATAGTGATCAAATCTGCGTTAATGACCAATAATTATGTATCAGGGATTTAGTAGTGTTTATTTCACCGCCCTGGCTCTGTTCAGAGCTTGTCGATAAAACTCTTTCCACTGGAGTGGTACCCTCTCTGATATTCAGATTAGTACAACCCGCATTGAAAATGCTGGAATCAGATTTAAACATCTATGGAGGGCCTGGATGCCATAGACCAGGGGCGCCCACACTTTTTTCTGCTTCCGAGCTGCTTTTAAAATGTCAAAAAATACTTTTTGACATTTTAAAAGTAGCTCAGAAGCAGAAAAAAGCGTGGGCATGTAATGTAGGAAGGTTGCATGTAATGTAGGAAGATCATTTAATGATCCTCCTACATTACATGCTACCGCGCATACACAGTAAACAAAGGTTTACCGCACATACGTAGTGACCCGTGTGTTACAAAAGATGAGATCTCTGCCCTGTACGTCAATCAAGTGGCAAATGTCATAGTGAGGATTTTTTTTGAATGCCATGCGATGTACCTCACTACCTTTGCAATCGACCAGTTGATCGCGATCAATGTATTGGGCACCCCTGCATTAGACCCTCCACAATGAGTGAAGGGTATCAGAACCATAGACAAAACTGTTTCCCTCGAAGACACACACTGGGAGAAGTGATTAATCACTATTATCTAGTGCATCAGCTGCATGATTGGCAATGGGGAACATCTGCCGGCCATGAACAAGTGGCCAGCTTTATATGACAAATATACCTGAATATGATTGGTTAAACTGATTTATTTGCTGGCTAGAGCAGTAGAAAAATCAACCTTGGTGTAGATAAAAAGTATTATATAAGCTCAGTATGTACAAATTGTACAAACATTAGTGATGCAATTACTGTATGATCATCAATATTTGGTCACCCACATGGTGTAAAATGTATGACCTGGTTGTATTTTTTAAATGCTTTGGTTAAAAAGTCCACCAAATAATACATATTGTTATGAAGACATTAAGAGACCTAATTTATTCAGAAATCATTCATGCAACTCAACTCGCCTCATTCAACACTGTTTGCATATTATGTTGTTTCTTAGCTGCCAAGTCTTTCTATGTGTACAATGAGGCAATTTAATTTTGACTAGATGTGACAGAAACATTTGGGTAATATTATTTAATTAATTTAAATTGTTCAGATCAGTGTTCAGTGTATGTGTTTTCAGTGTATACGATTTATTTTGTCACGAGATTCTTCCAATTTTGGACCACCAATAGCATCATACTGATGCTCTGCCATGTTCTACAAACAACTAGGGAAAAGTGCAGTAATGTTATGAGTGATGCAATGCTGTGTGGTAATATACTCCATTATTTCAACAAGAGTGTTTGCCGTTGTTGCTACAATAACTTTGTAAATGGCATAATTAGTGGCAGATAATTAGCCAAAGGACTCAGGAGCAGCATTCTCTTTAGGGACCTTGCTTTTGACACAACTATTCTGTTTACCCGCACGCATGCACGAGTGTATGCACACACAGAGAAAAACACACACACACACCAGAGCTAGTATCTTGTGTGATATTTACAGGAAGCTTAAGTCCACGTTAACTCACAGAATCTTACTGCATACTGCAAACAATGCATGCATTAGCATAATATTATTCAAACTTCATGGAGACACTCTGGGTGGAAAAACTTGCATCCACACACACGCAGAGAGCCGTCCCATAATGGTTTTATAATCTAGAGTTCAAAGCCTTGTAGCATTGAAATTATTTATTTTTTAAATAATAATAATAGTATTGTAATAATAATAATATATGCCATTTGGTGGACACTTGTATTCAAAGTATCTTACATTATTGTGGATGTATAAATTGTTAGCATGGCTAAACCCAGCTGGGATCAAACCCTTATCCCTGGCAGACTGCATGCCATGCTCAACCCATTGTTCTTGAAAAAGGTGCATTTGAAAAAGTGCATAGTTCATTTGCCATCGTATGGCATGTAATGATCAGTCCACACGGCCTCCCAGTGACCATCAGCTAATAGAATTAGAGGAATGGCTTGGCTCCAGAGGCCGAAGGACAGAGCTCAGGCCAGTCCCTGTGGAGCGACATCCCCGTCCCTCTATTTTACTCTCTCAATCTTCTTTAAGTTCATCTCATGTGTGTATATACGTATGTATGTGTGCGTACGTGCCTGTGTGGGTGCACAGTAAACACATCAATAATCCACAAAAACCCATTTCATAATATCCCTAGTTATGCCAATACAAAATCACATAGCTTCCACGTTACTACTCTCTCATCCAACTCTTCCCACAATTTTGATCAACACTGTGTTTTCCTTAGGGATTAATTAATATCAGAAACAGTTGATAGTCTATTTTGTTTCCAGCCAACCCTCATCAGGCCTCATTAATAACAATCCCCAGAGTGTGTCAGTGCTCATTACTGGCCCATCAGCAGCGTTCAGGGCCACTCTATTGATGTGATAAAACATACAGGGCATATTGATCCCTTGGGATGCCAACAACTAATAAACAGGTTGATGGGAGTTTGAGTAGGTTGTCACAGTGGCGGATTTAGAGTTGTCTTAACAGGCATTGGGCAAAACCTAATACAAACCACTTAAGGTTAAAATACATCAGCCTTGCCATTTTCAATGTCTCAAGATCATTTGTTATATGCGGGCTATAAAGTTTACATTATGTAACCAAAGTGCCTCAAGTCCCTTTGTAGGGACTTGAGAGAATGTGGACCCCCTCACCAGTCCAATGATCACCTCACCACTCCAATGAACCATCTGCTGCCTCGGGCCCCTCGACCAACATGGTCACCAAAATGTCCTATGTATTCAGAGGCTTCAATTATACTGGATTTGTACTTTTTAATCCTAGTATAAAATAGTGTAGCGAATGCCAGTTTGCGGATGAAGGGGATGTAAGTGGATGTGCATTCTTTATTACACTACATAGGGGTAGCAGTAGCTCAGTTAATAGAGCTGTAGAGGATGTGCAGAGCGGGTCGTCCACTAACCGTAGTGGTTCGATCCCCTCAATCCCCAACTCCAAACTGTCTGCATGTCGAAGTGTCCTTGAGCAAGACACTGAACCCCAACTTGCTCGCGGTTGCTGAACATAGTTGTCCACTGCTCCTATGTACCATAGGATGGGTCTAATGCAGAGAACAAATATAGTTCCCATCTAAAAAATACTGAGCATAACCAATAAAGGTCCTCTCTTCTGTTCTCTATCCATGTTTTAGGGATGTTCATTTGTCAGGCTGTTTCCCTGTTCAGTAACTAAAATAGGCTATCACTAGAACGTGGAGTATCCAAAACATTCCAAAATTGCACAGCTTAAGGTCCGGACACACAAACACAAATCCCTTCCGTTTCTCTTTCTCTTCCGTGCACTGATTCCCTTCTTCAGAGTGATTTCGCTCACCGACAGCCTCTGTCCCCTATTCAACACACTGAATTGTCAAGGGCTGACTGGTGCCAACGGTGCTCCGAGGAGACACACACCGAGGAGACAGGGGCCACAGACGGTCTCCGATAGTCTGACTTTGACTGACGGGCGACCGTCGGACCAGTGGGTCAGGGCCTTTGATCTTACCAAAAGCAACACGTATTCACGTGCCGCAGTAAACACTGACTGCAATCAAGATGAATGATCTATCCATGTAGTTTACCACTATGGATGCAATATGAGGACTGTGTGTTCAGAAACCTCTGAAAGTACCACAGGTTCTAGTCGGCCCTTATTCAATACATACAATGTGGTCTGTTGGGTGAGGAGCAGCTCCTTGGGATTTGCTGCTTTACCCACTAGCAATGCTTCAGGCCACAGCAGCACCATCAGTCATCACAATCATGAGCTAAAGGAACCAGTGAACTGTGTGGGGAGGAGCTGTTATCCTTCACACAGAACAGGATGTAAAACCTTTAGTGTGGGGAGTGTTTATGTGGATTTGCTCAGTTAAAGCGGTGAAAGGTGGTTAAACCCCCACAGCAGAGGATAGCTGAAGTTAAGAGCAAATTACATTTATAAATCAACACCATTTCTATTTTTTATATTGGCAAACATATACACATACAATATATCTGTGATAGGCCAATATCGGCCGATGAAATTAGCCAACCGATACATCGGATCGGTCGGGCTCTTATGGAGTTCACCACTATAGATGAAATAAGAGGACTGTGTCTTGAGAAACGTGCATAGGCTGTTACCTCTGCAATGTCCTACTTCATTACATTGTCACCTGTAACGGCCTTTACTAGCAGCCTCTCAGGTCGTCAGGTCAATCCCATCCCAATCTCAAAGTTCACGTTCTGTTTCTCTCTGGAGATCAGTCTGACCTTGATCCTGTTGAAAGCCTTTTCTAAAAAATAACAAAATGCCAGGACAAATTAGTGCTTTAAATATGAAATATTTGTTCATTATTAATTAAATCTACACAGATGGCAATGCTCAGATGACAACATTTTACAACAAGAGGTTTTTGAACAACTTCAGGCAGCGGCCATATTTGAAAATCCTTGCACCCCAGCCCAGGCTGAACACGTGAACATAAGGTTGATCTCACAAGGCTCGTAACATTAAATCAGGTAAATATAATAAATGTTTGTATAGAATCTTTGTACATATGTATGCAGGCCTATGTTTAAAAAATATACATATACACATGGATACCATGTTAAATTTATATTTGTAGTACCTTCACAGTGAAGGTAAAGGTCAAATTGTGTAGCCTGTGTTTGTGTAGTATATGTAGTATTCTCAAAAAAGCTGCTAAACCTCATCCAGAATGCTGCTGCTAGAGTTTTAACTAAGGTTATGAAGCAGACCACTCCAGCACTTACATCACTGCACAGGCTTCCTGTAATACTACTCAGAGCTTATAAAGCATTAAACGGATTTGGACCAAAATTCATCTGATCTGCGTCTGTATTAAGAGCCCACTAACACTGTATCCTTTTTTAATCAGCCCTCACCTTGCATAGTATGTGTCAGCTTATACCAGAACTGATCTGAGGACATTTGGCAGTGTTATACCTCAACCTGCTGGAGTCTGTATAATATTGCAGTCTAAAAAAAAATAATAATAATATAATGTGTGCGCATGAGTGGTTGTAGTCAATGTATTTGCAAAGAGACATGAGTGTTCATGTTTGCGTGAGGTTAATGCGGCTCTTATGACGCAGTGTGATACGATGTAATGAGCCGCAAAACATAGTGTATTGCTGGTGGCATATGTACACTGTAGTCTGACACCCTCTTGTGGTAGTACAGGTCCACCTACAGCTCTTTTGCCATTAGATTAGAAACAGCATGCATTGGCCTCCAGGAGAGCTACTGGGAACCCACAGACGTTTGCTGCATGTCTTCCAGCCTTTCTACCATACATTCCTCTCTTATCTCTACTGTGTCTATCAAATAAAAAAACAAAAGCATGAATAAACAACAGAATAACAACAGTATGTGATGGTAACACATTTAAATGTGTCGTGTCCACACTTTTGTGGGCTGGACAGAGGTGCCATGTTCATGTTTTGCTATCTGTATAAAGTCCTTGTCAGGTGTGACAGGGGTTGTTGAACATGTTCATATCCATTAACACAAAAAGGACACAGAAAACAGGCTCGGACAATTACAAAAAAGTATGAAATATTTATTGTTATTTCTGTGCATATATTGATTGTGCAATTGACTGCCTTTGAACACTTGGCTGTAATACAATACAAAAAGTGAACACAATGATAAAGTAAAGTAAGACAATGGTACTATCTGGTTAACAATCATTTCTACTTTAAATGTCAATCATGCCAGTACTAAACTAATTTGAAACCTCTACACTTGCTTTAATTCAGCTGGGAATTTTGCTGGTACTTACAAACTGATGTTTATTGTAATGATATGCACTGTAACAACATGATTTGTTTACTAAACTTGATTCTAAATAATATATAAAACAGATGACAAGATTCTGTCATATTACAATTTCCTATGTGTGATCATCGGTCACAAGGACAGTTAAGGTAAATATTTTGATTGCAGGTATACACTACACAAATATGTGTTGCTCTGTCATGCATAAATGCCAAGAATAGGTTGCATCAGTAAAACCTTTTAAGATTAATAAACACAAAAGTACATTAGTAGACTGGTAGCTATGAACAGATGCTCGTTCCTCAACAGATCAAATGGGGAATTTTTTTTTCCCTTTCAGCCATTCAGATATTGAAGCAGAATATGCAACTCTGGTGATTTGGATGCACCTTTAGAGCCTTTTATTCAATCATCTATACGTATTTAACTATTCTGCTCTTCTCGTTACCATTCTGTGATGACAAGGCCCGGGAGGCCGAGACTCTTCATGACAAACATAATGCAAACGTTCGATACACGTTTGTATTGCTAAAATACCATACCTTACTGATACAACCCTTCAGAATTCTCTAAGAAGAGCACTTGATTAAATAAAGTCAGTTTTCAGTGCATTTAGTTATACAGGTGAATGACAAACCCTCTCTACATTTAATACTGTGATACATTGTAAAAACCCTTGTCACATCATTATGTTAGTGTAGAATATTCAAGTGTGTATCCTTTGTCAAATCCGAAACGAATAAGAAATTATTATAGTGCTACGATGAAAAAAGTATGAAGAATAACAAAAATGACTCAGTGAAAACATCCCATTCTCTGGGTTGATTCATGAGTGCGCATGATCAATGTGAACATGTCTGCTATATTGCTTTCTTTATTGATTTATTGCTACAATCTCATCCCAAACCACATTGCTATTCACTAGTAGATATGTGATGTAGTATGTATGAGCCTCCTTGTTTGCTTCTATCTGCAATGTGAATACAAGCACTTTGGTCAACGCTGGTTGTTTTTAAATGTGCTCTATATATACATTCCAAAAATGATCACGGTGTCCTCAGTTAAACGTTGTCCCTGACAAGATTCTGTCAGAGATGTTGCTGCCTTGCGTGGTTTACACTACTGGACTGTGGGCACCAGCATGGGTGAGTGTCAGGCATACAAAATGCTAAATGATTTTAGTGTCCATAGTGGCAAGAAAAGCAATCTATAAATGCATAACCTGTACATATTAATGTTCTTCAATAATGTTAAGTGTGTATTCCCACTGTTGGTGCAAAAATGGTAATCCTGTGTCTTCCTGTTCTGAAATGTATGATGGCTCTGTCTTTTTACAACGATAGACCGTTTCCTTAATGTGTGAAGCATTTTAACAAAACTTTTCTAAGAAAGTAATAGCCACCACTTAACTTGCTGTTTTGCAGTTGATGTCTAAACGTTATATAGCTAGAAGGTGCATTAACCCAACTCTATATGAGACATGAAACCATTACCGATGTCACATGCTCGCCAATGGGAACAGCAAACAACCACCAATGGGTATATGGCACAATGGCCTGATGTTGTGTTAGTTGGTGTTATAAGACATGAGATATAAGACAATATGCTGGTGTTTGTCAAACAAAGGCTTTGACAAAGCTATAGCATCAACTCTGTCTAGGGGATAATAACTGCAGCCAAGCACTGAACTAAGGGGTGTTTCATTGGATATCAGGGATGGGTGATAAACTGCTTCACTTTGAAAACTAAACTATTGTGGGCCAATTAGAAGAGTGATGAGGGGCCAAGACTGGCACTTTGCAGCATTAATAAAGTAGTAATATGTATGGTCATAGTGAATTCAGCATTTATAAAGCATTGATCCAACGTGAATACTCATTAGTAAGCAATTCATAATCAGTTATACATTATTAACAAGGTAATGAGAAAAAAATGGTTTATAAGATAATTTATAAAGTGTAAATTGATGACATATTAACATGTTAATAATGCTTTACAAACATAAAAATTATCTTATTAATCATTTATTACTGATTATTAATAGCTTTCTAATTAGTATTCATGTATGAACAATTCTTCGTAAATTAAGAATTCACTATTTTCTTTAATAGTGCTTAAAAGTGGCGAGTTAAGTTTCACCTACTACTGCAGTGAAGCCTTTTACCGCACAAGCAAAGGTTTGACACAGTTGTTATCAAGACGTTGTTCACTCAAAAAAATACAAAATTGGCAAGAAGGATATTGGCTGCAGTGTAGCAAAAGCATGTCTTACTTCCCGTTACCTTCTACCTCGGATCCATCACACATCCTGGATCAGTCTAAAGCTGGGCTCCACCCCTCTCACACGGCCTTCCCCATGATGAGCAGACTCATGAAGAAGACCATGATGAAGAAGAGCCACATGAAGAAGCGGTCCATAACCTTGGCCACCTTCCTCCACTCCCCCACGAGTCTCTGCGTGGAGCGCTGGTCCTGGTAGCAGCTGGCAATCAACTCAACGTCCCTGCGCAGGCCCTGGAGCTGGCACATCCCCTCCCTCCTCATCATCTCTCCCTCTCCTCCTCCACCTTCTCCACCATGCTCTCCACCTTTCCCAGCTGCGCCCTCTTTGGTGTCTACACCTACTGCACCTTTCTCTGTCCCAGACCCCGCTCCCGTGGCTCCGTCCTCGTCTAAGGGCTTGATGTTCACGAGGTCTTCCATCTGGTCGACCTGCTTGGCGTAATCTACTGCTCCCTTTGGGTGGGGAGGTGGCACCCCCCCCTGCCTGGGGTCCTGGCGATCCCAGGCACGCCCGTTGACTTCCCAGTTGGCGCCCCAGTGGACACCACCCTCCTCTTGCTCCAACGGCGTGGGCTCTTCCGCCAGCGCTGGGCGCTTCTTGCACGGCCCTCTGCCCAGGCAGTTGTCGCCCACCTCATAGACAAAGCAGATCCGGGCCAGATAGTCCAGGATGAAGCGGCGGGCCCACTCTGGAATGGGCCGGGCCTCGGGTCCACAGTGGTGAATGTTCATGATGAAGATGGTCAGGGCCGTCGACGCCGTGATCATTGTCATGGTAGCGATATAATACTTCCCTGAATGAAGAGATTGGACACAAATCTTTTATTTTTACCGACACTTCGGTTCAGCACAGCCTTTGTTTCGTATTTCACATGACATAAATTAATGTGCATTCGATGAATAATGACCCACGAAAAAGGAAACCAGGGTTGCATAACTCAACATAATGTAAATGGTAAAAAGCCCCAAAACCAGAACTGACCAATGAGCGGGACGCTCTCGGAGGGCGGCATGCTCTCGGCCACCAGCAGCTGGAAGACGGTGAGCGCCAGCAGCACCGTGACCCCCAGGGACACCTTCTCCCCTGAGTCGGCAGGCAGGTAGAAGCCCAGCGGAGCCAGGAAGGAGATCATCATGCAGGGGATGAGCAGGTTGAAGATGTAGAAGGAGGAGCGGCGCTTGAGGTGCAGCGTGTAGGTGATGTCCGGGTATGGGTCGGAGCAGCAGCCATACAGGATCACGTTCTTCTTGGACGGCATGCCGAGAACCTGGAGCAGGAGCAGGAGCAGGAGGAGGAGGGGGCGGGGGAGGAGGAGGAGGTGGAGTCAAGAAGACGTGGTATTTTTTATGTATTTTTTGCTGAATTGCTAAATGAGCTCAACTATTGCTATGAAGTGAATTGGGGGATGGGATAGTCCAGTGGTTATAGTGTTTGTCTCCCAGCCTAAAGCCTCCCACCTGACCACACCCACCCACCCACACCTCAAGTATCCTTGAGCTAGGTGCCTGAGTCCTAGCTGTTATTGGATCCTCTTTCGATAAAATTGTCTGCAATGACTAAATAGTAAAAAACAGTAAATAGCATTGATTTAGCAGGAAAAAGTCAAACTTGGACGTAGTCTGTTCTTTCAGAAGCCGTTCGTCCCTACCTCCCACTCCACGTTGGGCACAAAGTCAGCCAGGTCGGCACTGTCCAGGGCGTTGACCAGGTCCATCTGGTTGCCGTTGTGCGTCCAGGAGCCGAAGGTGAGGCGGCACTGCTGCATGTCGAAGGGGAAGAAGGCCACGTCCACGGAGCACGAGCTCTTGGTGATGGCCGGCTGGTCCCACATGACCTGGCCGTCGTTCCGCAGCACAACATTGGTCTCCATAGAGCTCGAGAACTGGTCGTTCGCACTGGGGCGAGTTGGCATGGTTGAGGGGGAGAGAAAGAGAGAGAGAGAGAGAGAGAGAGAGAGAGAGAGATTCATAGTTACATACGGTTAATCTATGGTCACAGTTATATAGAGAAGTAATTTGTTTGTACAGTTGTACATAAAAAACCCAGTTTTATGTACAAATGTAAAGCAAATGTGCCCATTCGGGTCAAATAATAGCAGCCATTCCGTTGGCAGAGAAGCAAGAAACAGACGCATCACAAGGTGTCTTGGTCTGGTTGGCCAAGACCGAAGAAGTTCTTTGACTCATTGTGATTTCAGTTTGATCACTGAAAGTTCCATTAGTTGAAACCAGCGGAGTCTCCATGAGAGGCGGGAATGATATTTCCAAATGCGGAAATTCCCCGTTATTGGAAATAATGCATGACTGGGGTTCTGTTGTGGCTGAGGTGAAGGTTGCTAATCACCGCTGAAATACATTATTTGTGCAAGAAGGCCTAAAAATATGTTTGGTGCGGTCAGTGTATGTATGTTTGCTCTAACAAGTCAGCAAACATTTTCGGCCAGAAGTGTGGCGGCCTCTTCAGAGGAGGAGCCACCTGTTGTAGAGGACGATGTCGGGCCTCCAGACGAGGCGGCTGGGGATGCGGATGGTGTCCAGGCCGTCGTAGTCCTCTTTTCTCCAGGTCAGGTAGGCGTCTGTCCACATCTGTCGGTTCCACAGGTAGGTGGTCAGGATCTGGTTGCGCTCGTCCTGGGGAGAGTGAAGGTGGAGCCCTGTTTTAACGTGGCATCAGTTTACAGGCTAGATCGCTCACCTGGATCGGAATATGAATTTGAATATGAATATGAATGTAATAAGTAAACAGCATGACAAAATGTTGTGGAATCGACAAAATGTCGTGGAATCGATCGAATCTCCCTGTGGAGATTCGATAAGGGAATGATATCAGTGGATTAATTTTATTTATTTTTTTTACAGATTCAGACTGATTTGAATTATTTGTTAATTTTTGTCTCTTGGAAACAAGATTGTTCAGACAATACTTAAAATAAAATACTTTCTTCTTTAACATTGGGACGGCACTAAATCCTCCCAAACTTTCCTTTTGGAACAAGTTGGGAACATCGAAGGGAAATCATTTTGGGTTTCTTTGAAGTGATGGCAACAACAATCCTTAACTTACTTCTAAATATGTTGTTAGGGTCATCAAGGTGTGCATTAATGATCAGATAATGATGACCGATTTAATGGGTCGAGCCTTTATTCCTTCCTGGCTGCATAGCCAAGCGGGTGACCAATTACTATACTCTCTCGTGGCCAACACAGGACAATATGAATGACGGGGTTCCGGTGTTACCATGTCGATGATCTGGGAGAGGGTGATCTGCAGGGTCACATTGATGATGTGGTCCGTGTCCTCCACTGGTCGTAGGGCACTGGTGTAGTTGGAGAACAGGTCACTCATGAGCTTCTGGGCGTAACGTCCGTGCGCTCCCAGACATGCTGCAAAACGTTAGCGTCCACGTGAGAGCAACACAGAGACAGAGAAGGGTCACCTTAAAAGAACACATTTTCAACAATAAAATCTTAAAAACGAAATACAATAAATACAGTGAACTAAACTAACTTTAGTTAGACTTACCCTAATTAGCAAGAGATGCTAAAGTACTGGTAGACCTACTACTTTCTTTCTCTTGTTTCTTGAAGTAGTAAAAAGCACTTAGTGTCCAGAGAGACTATCTTCATCTAAATCCTTCTATTGTCTTTGCTCTCAAGCAATTCATTTCAAATTTCTCAATCATCACACCTGAATACATTATTTCAAGCTTTGAATAATCCGAAGGTTTTCCGGACAAATACAATCACGTTTTTAGCAACTTGTCGTTTTCTCTTTTAATTTCAGTGTTATTTCATAAAACAAAACTAGAATATTGCACAGGATTGCTGCATGGACATCAGTGGATTTCAAATCCACTCATTGTTCCAAGTTTGACTCGGTTACAGCAGAGCTTCAGTGGTGTCTCGAGGTTTCCAAAGACATAGTTTGTATAGTTTGAGAGTAGGTCTACTTCCAACTATCACAAGACAAATAGATAGTTTGAACATTGTGCAAAGGTTTGATGGAATACATTCATTATTGAAAACCCTTCTAAAACCATTCATCCCCCAGCTTGCCGCAGCCTTTTATTTCTATGGCCGCACCTGACAAGTGGGGGAGAGTATAGTTTTCCACCATGAAAAACTAAATCCTGGGGAGAACCCTAGAACATTTAATAAATATTATTATTATTATTATCATTATTATTATTACAACCAGTTAGTTTCCAGTCTGTCTCTGTCGGTCTTGCTGATTTTCGCACTGGGCGACAGAGAAAGTATTCCAATAATGTTCTAATATCCAAATACAACACTAACAAAGGATGACTCCATTTTCCCATGTTTGGCCATTTTGATGATGTTAGCTCATTATTTTTGGGATATCACTGGGATTTCTTGAGATGTCAATCAGGTAGAAGAGCACCGCCTTCTACACTTACCACTTATGTTGCTCTGCACTCAGAATTCAGAATTATCACACTACCTATAACACAGCCACTCATCTTCCACTTAAGTTAATATTATACTAATATAATATTATGTTCATATACATAATAAGCACACATTTGTTCATGTGGGAATTATTGGAGAAAGCTACCGAGCCAGGGCAGTTTGTATGCTCTAACCTGGGTTGGACAAAACCACGCTACAGGTATGGATGCTGCTAAACACTCATTTGGGATATAATGGATGTCAAGGGAAAAGTAACTGCTCAATGTTCGGAACACACCCACACCGCAAGAGGGGGTGAGTTGAACAAAAATGATGGCTGATTTACATCTGGATTTAAGACAATGTCAACAATTAACCTGGGGCCTTCCCAATATGGCCACATCATTTAAGTAAAATGGTACCTAGAACTTGAAGCCGAATCACATTCCATCAAGATAAGCCGACTAAGACGCCCAATCATACAATACATACACTTTGGGTTTCAATAAGCATCCTGCTGATGGTCTGTAATGATTGGGGTGTCTGGTTCAGTTTATGTGGTTATACAGTAATTTACTATTAAGGACATTTATTCAGAGCTTTGGCACAGTTGTTGGGTAATAGCTCATCATGAGCATAAACAAAAGAAGGAAAGACTTAAAAATTGAGGATGGAAGGAATCATTGTCGTTTTGGATGGATTTCTTATTAAAAGGAAAAGGAAAAGTCAGTGAGATGGTGGATAGTGCAGCTGCAGGCAAACACAAGGTGAGCCAAGATCAAGTGTCAAAACATCCATATGTTATTTTCTAAAGAGGAGCAAAATGTACTAGACATCCTCAACATCTCTTCCAAGATTTGGGATAAGTGGATAAACTCGGCCTGACATTTGAAAGACACACGTGTAGCTAAATTGCACAACTTGCTGCTAAAGCGCTCAAAGTGTTGATTAATGAAAAAAAGATGAATTAGTAGTTATAGGTACATGGCTGCTTATGAACACAATCTCATAATGATCAGCCTTTGCTAACCCCTAATTAATTCTGAAAACTAATTGGCTGATGGTGGCCATGTTTTCTTTTTCACTTTCAAGTTCACTTAAAGTTGTTAATATTGAAAAATGAAATATTTATTGAAACATTGATCATCATTAATTATCCCAGCAACAATGTATACTAAAAATATCAACACTGAAATAAGTACACACTCAAAAGACTGGATGGTTGCCCCCTATGTACTATAAGTGTGAGTGTGAATTGGCGCATGTATAGAGAAAACTATCACGATTATATTATCAAGATAATATTGAAATATCCAGTACAGCAAATTCTATGAATGTCACAAGTGGCCTATTGCCACTGACCTGTATTTGACTTCCTTTATTGCTGATGCTACCGAGTACAGCTTTTTCTTGGTTCATTTTCTATATTTGTTGCATTTGTTTTCCCTCACATATATTTTGTTTACTCAGAAGGTACTCTATTCAATAGGTGCCTTGTATCCTCCGATGTTTAAATCATGGCAACAACACCAAGACAACAGATTCCTCTGAAATCTTTAATTCCATTTCGAGAAATCATCAAACTGACCATCAGAAATTAATCTCTGTTTATGTATTCTCATGCTCTTTGTATGAACGACAGAAGTGCCGTGGACACCCTATAAGGTGTTTCCACAACGCTAATAGGAGGAATGGGAGATGAGGGAAATGTCAGGAGGACAGTTACAGATAGCATCACTTTGTCACCGGCGGAAGAATGAAAGACTGTTCTGTTCGAGCCGTCAGCTCAACGCAACCATCTACAAACAGCCTTACAAGTACAGGATGTTTTATGCTGGAGCCGCCAGTCTTACGTGTCTTCCCTGTGTGCTATACAGACTGCAGCTGAACCTGAAGCAACGATGGGGTGATGATGAATAGAAAGGCCTGTGAAGGGAACAGGCAAGAAATGTACAAAGACAGAGTGTTTTGAGCTATCATAATATTTTGTCCAAGTTGTAGCGAGGCTATTGCAACCTTGTGAGAACAAAAATGCTGTCTGTATTGACGTAGAAGAGCAAAATCAAGGCATATAACAGGTTTGCAAAACAGCTGTATACATTAAGTGGATTATGTATTTCATAGTTTATTTTTGCAATATAATGCCCATTAGCGCTTCTTAAAGCGCCATTGTGCATCAAAACTCAATGCTAGTGTCACGCTGTTCATGTTGGCCTTCAAGCAGGACATGAAGACTGTGAGAGACCCTGCAACAGTATGGAGAGCTGTTGTGTGTTATGCTCGAGAACAGTCATTCAAACTACCGTATATAGCAACATAGTGGAAGAACATTAGCTGAGGGAATCGGGGTGAGGAATAAGACGGAAAGAAATAGAATGACAAAGTGTGTGTAAACATCTCATCTCAACATCCCCCCCCCCCCAACTCCTGAAGACTAATTGGGGTTAGGACTAGTCCTTATCCCCTTTAAAAGATGGATGATATTGGGGTGGCGGGGAGTCAACATACGTCATTGGATTTTTTTTTTTGCATCTGGATGTAAGAGAAATAGAAAAAAACTGAGCAAAAAAAAACTGAGCAGAAGAAGAAAGTCTTTAGATGGGGAAAGAGAAACAACGACAGACAGAGATAAAGTTTGAGGGTTAGTGGGGAAAGGAGACAGAGCAGAGTAGTCGACATGCCTTGTATTAAAAAGGAAGTAGACGGCATCCTAGTCCGTGGCAGTGACCTTCAGATAGCCCGATTTTGCAATGAGCAGAGAGAAGCGGAGAGAGAGAGAGAAAGAGAGAGAGAGAGAGAGAGAGAGAGAGGGATTTAAATTTGCCTTGAACAAATAAGGGCATCTGGAGGCCCACGAAGAACTTCGGTCTGGCCTTTAGTTGACAGAGAGCAAATTCATGTTTCATCTGACTCCAGGGGTAGGGGGTTTGGGATCCGTCGAGAGAAAAGGCAGAGGTGGTGAAATAAAAGAGATGAGAGACAGACGTAAGCAACAGAAACCATTTATGCAGATCCCCACATATTCACCATCCAACAGACCCTAAACCAATCCTTCCACTGGAGCTACAACAAAAACAAAGGAGGCGGGGGACATAAAAGAAAAGGTAGAGGAAAGAAAGTAGACAAATAGTGACAAACAGCAAGGGAGACAGAGGAAGAACGAGGAACAGGATAAGATTCTATAAACGACAAGGATCTTCGATGGTCATGGCCTTATGTCATTTCTGCCACTAGGGGTCACGCAATCAAAACAATATGATGGTGACGCAAAGTACCTTAGGATCATGGAAGTTGTCTTCACCACCACCGCGGGTGAAAATCAATCTGACGTAATTGTATTGTATTCATGTTTATAGTCACGCTATGTCATTTCATTGTAATGACATTGCCGAAAGTAGCATAACATTCAATTGCGGACTTAAGACACGGTTGCCAATTCTCATGCTTCTGGCATGTGACATACGCTTTCGCCTTCAGCCTCAAGATCTCACGCCCGCCCAAACAGTTGTCACGCCAAACCACTGAGATGAACAGCTGGACGTATTATGGTCAAATGGGGTTAAACCAAGCAAAGACTTTGACTTTTGATGCCCCACGCTTATCTCCATGGAACAGACGTGTAGGTTGCAATATGGAGTAATAAGAGTCTTTGACTTTCACTAGTGAATGAAGCTGTGGGCCCTCTATTGGGTTAGTGCATGTCTAATACTGTGAAATTGTGAGTATTTTCCTGGATGGAAGTAGTCAGGCTATATCCCTAAATCTTAGACCCAAGCTCCCGCTCCCACCACATGTGTAAACTGCATACTTTTTTTGGATTAAGTTAATCAATTAAGAATTGATTAAGTGCACAACTGAGTAAGCACACTATTTCAACAGACTTATTGTAGACTGTATATAATACAAATTAAACTTAGACTTTACATGTGTGTACATTGGTGGAAACTATCGCAGCCTTTTTCACACTGTGTACAAAAGGAGTACTTGTTGAGATTTAGACCATGTATTCAATTAGTCTTTTGCCATTCCTGGCATCCCTCATACTGATTTGTGAACTCTGGATTGAGTCTATTCATGAATTCGGCCAGCCGCCTTCTCTACGGGGAAATGGCAACAACAATCCTTCCTCCACCGCATGATCGTGTTTTGATTCAGAGTGAGCTTGGAGAGGAGGGGCTACGCACAGACAGGTCCACTGTCAGTCTGTTGGTGATAGATTACAGTGTGTAGAGCAAACCAATGTGTTGCATGCAGCTCTACAGCGATTACTGTTTTATTGTGTTTGAAGAAGTTAGGGGACAATGTATTTTTACTTCAATGTGGTATGCTTCAATAACAATTATGGATAGATCTTTATTAAATTCTTATTCTCTCCCAATCACTCCCCCTCTCACTCATGATCATATTACTAATCAATATCATGGATTATCTGATGTCTTTTTTGGTATTACTTGACTACTTTAGTAGCAGTTTCAGCTGTGTGCTATTCTCTCTCTCTCTCTCTCTCTCTCTCTCTCTCTCTCTCTCTCTCTCTCTCTCTGCCGCAGAACCTCATTACCATCACCAACTCATCATGGCATATGCAGTGAGGAGTGAATCACACACTGGACAAACATACACACACACACACACACACACACACACACACACACGAACATACAATATTAGCAATGGAGTTTAAATTGCGTTGATATCACGTACATATCTGTATGTGTCGGATTTTTAACATGAGATTTACATTTGCATGCTGCTAGTACACGTACTGAGGATATTTCTGTCCCATGTCTGAGGAAGAGCATGGTGGTAAAATCAAACGAAGAATGGAAGGAAGGATGGAACTAGAGATGAAAGTAGTTGAAAAAAAAAGTGGAGGTGTGTGTGTGTGTATGTGTGTGCGTGTGTTTGTGTGTGCGTGTGTGTGTGCGTGTGTTTGTGTGTGCGTGTGTGTGTGCGTTTGGGATCCGTTTGAGATCCGTTTCAGATGTGTTACTGATTGTGCAGATTATAGCCAGGACAACCCATAATGCATCCGGGTGCGATTTGAAGAAGAGATAATCCAGCTGGACACTCCTGATCCTGCTCAACGCCATCCTGGGGTATCAGCTATTACTTGAATGTAGCACGGGGTGTTTGTTTCAGGTTTAAGATAACGCGAAAAATGATGTCTGTATTTTTGTGTTTTACAGTCTTAACTGTTTGGAGCAACTCAGTGGTCTAACTGGCTGTTGCACTAATAACCATGTTACAGTGACCCCCAACCTGGGTCAGATTGTATATATCATTGTACGTATTGTATGTATGTACAAATGTTGAGCATATGTCTCCTTGTATTGTTGTATGTTGTATATTGATTTACTCTAAGCACTTTTCTCCTCTCTCTCTCTCTCTCTCTCTCTCTCTCTCTCTCTCTCTCTCTCCATCTCTTTGTCCCGGCCAGTTAACAACCACCATGATTACTTTCTTTCAAACACACAGTGTAACAACAGTAGAGGCCACACATGACCGCTGCTGATAACAGCCACGTTGGTCTGCTGCTGTGCGGGAACCCCACCCATCCCCACCCTCCTCCAAAATGACACTTAAATCACAGAGAAGGACAAGAAAAAAGCATTTCAGGTTTTCGTTGAAGGTCAACCTTCTGTCCTACATGTGGCCACATGTGTGGGTGTGCGTGTGTGAGAGCATGCGTATGTGTGTGATGCTAACGGCGGCGGGACATTGGCGGTCGTTTAAGGCCCCAGATGGTGGGGATTACAGCTAAGAGGACGGGGGTCACGGATGGAACCCAAGCTGTGAGAAGAGAAGAGAAGGGGAATAGACAGAGAGAGTGCAGGATAAAGAACGGGATGATGAGAGAAGGAAATATTGGTGACCACATTATCTTCTGACGCGGGCAATGGAATCTACTGACCAGTCAGTGTAATCTGAGGAGACGAGGGAGAGAAACGTGGATGTAAAACACGCGTGTGTCTGTGTGTGTGGGAGAGAGAAGGAGAGAGAGAGAGACTGATTGATCAGAGTAAAAGGATATGGTAGCTCTGTACATTTTCCTGAGGTCAGCCTGTGTACACTTATTTTCTAGGAATATATATATATATATATACATATATATACACCCAATATATATCATGCCTGTTGAGCAGCGGACAATGCAATCTACAAATATAGTATTAATGTGATATAAAGAAAGACAATATCTAAATAAATAGAACCATCTTACGATCATTTTAAAGCAACATTCAGAATAGTTGAAACATGTCCAATTATGCTAAAGTGCAAAACCAAACTTAAACTGAACAATTGTTCTGTCATTGAAGCTACTGATGTTTTCAGCATCTGCCAGCTTCGTGAAACGGTTATCATTCTA
Source organism: Phycis blennoides (assembly GCA_900302315.1). Taxonomy (NCBI): domain Eukaryota; kingdom Metazoa; phylum Chordata; class Actinopteri; order Gadiformes; family Phycidae; genus Phycis; species Phycis blennoides. The sequence continues at coordinate 7,607 of OMKI01010794.1, read as the reverse complement.
TTATAGGCCTATACCTAAAATATAGGCCTATATCTTATTATAAATTATATAACAACATTAACGGTACAGTAAATTATCTGTCCAAAGGGACTGAACACGTAAATAGACCTAGTTAACAGTTCTATAACGTTGCATTTCAATAAACTACATTATTTGATGATTTCATATCCCTCACACAACGCGGAACATGAAATGTTTTACAGCGCAACTAATGGACGCTAAAAAGTAGACGTACCTGGAAATAAAGTAAGACCAAAGACGAACAGCGACACCCGAAAGGCGCCCCGCGGTTCCATGTCGCCGAGGCGGAACAGGTGAAATTATTTACACAAAATGAAAACCTGAAAGCTAGGGGAGCTAAGAGGGGAATAACTGCTACCGTGGCTCGAGTTAAAGTTCGGTTTGCTGGTGACTCGGAGAAATCGGAGAGAGAGAGAGAAAGACAGATGCTTATAGCAGCTGATGATGCAAGGAAATGTGTGGGGCGGGCAGCGAGGCTGGAGGCGCGCTAGGCGTGGACGCACAGGATGACTGTGACTAATGACCAAACACATTACCTGATGCCGTGACATGTTTAATGTTTAAACAAAAGTCCCACAGACGCATGAAGACTGATAATTATAACAGTTTATTAACACTGTTTAAAACTCCCAAACTTATGTCACATCATTTCATAAAGGAGCGAATATATTGCAGACAACCATTTGGAGATCGTGTAGACAAAAATAACCTCTAGGTAGAAACATAGGACTACAGTTGTGTCTTTGCTTGTGGTTTACCCAAATAGGGTTTTAAAAATGCACAAATGAGCCTCGTAGGTTAATAATTAAGATAATGGCAACTTGCCTTACTCCCGTGTAACGGGACCCGCGTGGGCTGTACCATGAACACAGGTGACAGGTCATTAACTGGCCGCTGACAGGGGACCACATTGGGGCCCCGGGAGACTAAGAAAACTACACGGCTAGCAGAGCAATTATTATTTTTGCACATACTTTGCTGTTAGCTGTGGGAACGTATCTGTGTTTAACAAGCCTTGGCTTCTATAATAATTTATGTGCTGTGTTTGTTATTGTTAATCGGTATCCGTTATGCCAGTTGTTCCCGTGTGCATTTATTGGAATGGTCTACCTGTCAATCTGTGTGGGTGGCGAATCAAAGCGGCAAGAGGGAGGGGCTTTGCGGGGAGGTGAATGCAGGGAGGGGGTTTGATTGAGTGTGTGTGTGTGTGCGTGTGTGTGTGTGTGTGTGTGTGTGTGTGTGTGTGTGCGTGTGCGTGTGTGTGTGTGTGTGTGTGGTTTGGAGAGCTTGTCTTCCGTGTATTATTATTTGGTGTGGGTTACGGCCAAACAGTACCCCAAATAAAACTATTTGTTGCATACTGCTGTGCTGGACATTGTTCATTGGCGAGGTTGCTACAATATTGCAATATTTTGCTCTTGCAAAGTATTTTCTTAACTGACGGGGTTTGGAAACCTTTCGGCTTTCTACGTCACACAAGAAAAACGCGCTTGGCTGGCGTACCGACTCTTTACACCAAGTCGATTCCTTCGAGTTGAGACAAGTAAATGTATTGAAGCTTTTGAGTTTTCATACTTTTTTCAAAATGGTGTCCGTTTCTGCGTCACAAACCGTGACGCTCTTTATGCAGGGTCGATAGCTAGCTGCCCGCCATGCAAAATGGGACTTCAATGCATTACCATTTATCATGTGTAAGTTTACATTAGAAAAGATCAAATAAAATGTAATGCATTGATTCAGCCTCCCACTTGTATGTAGTTTGGCTATGTAAGCCAACACAATGTTACAGAAATGTGATTTGACCGCTTCGATTTGTGGTTCTTCCTGTAGCAGGAAGAACCAGTCATACGGTCTCGTCCAGAGAGGGTTGCTGCCAGGCTGTCGGGACGCTAGTCCCATTCAATCCCTTGTCGTTCGCTCATATGTCCCAGTTCGAGAGAATTTACGAGATTAAATTTACTACTATTATTTAATCTCGTTCAGTGAGTAGCTGCCAGGGTGTCTTGACTCCAGTCACTCTTTGATGTGCTTGTTGGAGGCCACGATTCTGTCATTAATTTGTTGTCCCGCTTATGTTCTGAGCAACTGCACCATTGCAGCAGCCAACGTGGGCAGCACACTACAGGAACAGTGAGCGGGCGTGGGCAGTGACTTAGCAGTGACTTGCCAGTTGGTTGAAGTCGGGGACATGAGCAATCAAACGTTCGAAAGGCTGACGCAGTCCATACCGTACACTAAAATGAGTCGTTCAGAATGATTTGTTTGTTCATGTTCGCTGCTCTCGGCTGGGCAGGTCTGTGGTTTAGATATCTTGAAAGTAGGGTGAGTGTGAACCAAATCGTTTCATGGTGTCAGTGTAAATGTAAAAACAAATTTGATATAACTCGAGTTTAGGTTTACATTGGTAATTTTGTATCTCCAGTTTACAAAAAAAATAGACTGACCATGCTGTATATTTTCTCCAAGCTGCTGTACGTGTAACATTTGTTGGGTGGTTAACTTCTTAAGGACTCTCAAGGTTAATCGAGGAAGGAGGCGGCCATGCTAATTCCTTTTGAAAATGAAAGAGCTATACTCAGGCGAAAAGCCAGACTTTAGTGTGCCAACAATAAGACTGATGGAGCCTATCTTTAATGAACATGCACTGAGGAGAGGCAAGCACTATTCTAGTAACACTGCCAACAGTGGGAACCACTGTGCTGTTTGTTTTCCAGAATTATCTCCACTTTAAGATATTATGGGCTGTTGCAATTCCGGAAGTTCCTCAATATTCAAATATTATTGGCTGTTCAAGTTACATTATTTTCTTTAAGACTATTCAAGTTTCATACACAGTCATACAAATTCATGCTTAAAGAGCCAGTGAACCCAAAGCAATGTTTTCTTTGTTTGGTAATGCATGGTAATATCGCTTATATGATGTTCATACAGAAGCCAATAATGGAAAAAAAAAGTGTACTAGAGAGTACAAGTTTTTTATTAAACTTAAAATGAAAGTGTACATTTTCTAATTTTGATACTGCTGATACTATTGCTCAATGACGAGTAGGCTACTAGAAAGGTAGCTAAAAAAAACCTGTCACAAAGTTGCCGTGGGCAGTTACCATGGGGATAACAACTCAGTCTCAATTAACCCCTGCCCCCTCCTTTCTCAGGAACTCTCAGCCCAAAATGCTAATTTTTTTAAATTCCCCAGTGTTCAAATTCCAGCTGAAACAGGGGGTTAACTGGCTTTTTAAATGTACAGCGTGTATAATTTAATGGCAGTAAGGTTGCAGATTGAAACCAACTGAATACCATATTCAGCTTGGAAATTATTTTATCATCAAAATAGTCAACTACCATATGGTCACTTACTTTAATTATACTTTAATTTAAAGTTGATTGAATGATACATACACTTTTTTATTACGGTACGTTACATGATTTTTATTTGTTATATTATCAGGCTGCTGTAGGTAAGATTCAAGAGTTGTAAAGAGTGAGTGAGTTTGTATGCATTTCACACACCTTTGATTGACATGCAACTCAAGAGAGAGAAGCCCCGATTGGTCAGAAATTAGCCGGGATTGGTTCAGAATCGAAATGGTCTCATGCAGAGTCACACATAGCCATTTAGTCATTTAAAAAATATTTCTCACAGAGAATTTCATTCACTGATGATTGGTTATGCCATGTCTTTCAAATTACACTCAAATACAGGCTCTTACATATTATCTATAGTTACCTTTAATATATACCATTTATACATTTGTATTGCATTTAGCCTGTCAAATCCCTTTGGCGGAATCTCTTCCTTAACCAGATGTTGGATTAACGGCATGATATTCTCACAAAGCAGACTTTTGAATAAATCAATTCTGATCCTCAAATATGTGCAAACGGAGTGTGAGACTTACTTTCCTCAGTCCAATTGGATGTCGATTCGGTAAGCACCTCTTGCTTGTAAATATTTTCTAATGGGAACGCCGCCTAATCACCCCTAAAAACATGGTATCTTAAGGTCTATCTCTCTTCACACCCCCCCACACCCCATACCTCGGACTGATTGCTGCTGTTGACTGCTG
>OMKI01010793.1:7354-27191 GCA_900302315.1 Phycis blennoides | reverse complement strand
GATGAACTTGCAGCACTTGTGAAGTATGATCGGCTGTACCGACAGTGCAGCCTTTTCTGTTTTACGGAGTCGTGGCTTATGGATAGCTTATGGATAGGCATACATAGAAATGGATGGCTTCACCGTGATCCGACAGGACAGAGACCCAGTGAATTCAGGCAAGAAATCAGGGGGGGGGGGGGTGTTTGCCTGTACGTGAACAAACAATGGTGTCACCCTGGACACATCACCGAAAAGCAGAGAGTGTGTGACCAAAACATTGAATTGCTGGCAGTGAGTTGCAGACCTTACTATCTCCCTCGTGAATTTTCCAATGTCATTGTCATTCTGGTGAATATTCCACCATCTGCCAATGCCAAACTGGCGACTGACATGATAGCAAGAGTAGCTCACGAACTGCAAAGCCACACTCCGGAAGCTCTCGTGATGATCAGTGGCGATTTTAACCATTGTACTCTCTCCGCCTCACTTCCATCATTCAGGCAGTTTGTCAACTGCCCCACGAGATGTGGCAAGACTATTGATTTATTTTATGCCAATATTAAAGACAGTTACACGTCCACTGCCCTCCCTCCACTCGGCAGGTCAGACCATAACCTGGTGCTCCTGTCATCCAAATACACCACCTTGGCCCGTAAACAGCCTATATCAACAAAGTCAGTGCGTGTATGGTCTAAGGAGGCATGCGAGGACTTACAGTCCTCGCATGTTTTGAGTGTTTTGAGTGTACGGACTGGTCTGTGTTTCATGAGGAAGATCCCAATGGGGCTGATGTTGTGGCTGATCGTTTTACTGACTATGTTAATTTCTGTACTGACTTGATCATCCTGTGTAAAACGATCAAAGTATTTATTTATCGCAGTTTATAATTACACGTGTGAATAGCTAACATTTAATCTCCTTTTCATATTAGCATACTGTGTTGATCCATGCTGCCTTGCTACGGAATCCAACGTATTGTGTTTTGTCACAGGTTAATAAACTGACGAACTACAGACGAGTATATGTTACACTATGCTATCTCTCACTACCTATCAATCTATCTATCTATCTATCTATCTATCTATCTATCTATCTATCTATCTATCTATCTATCTATCTATGTATCTACTTATCTAGGCTATCTCTATCTATATATTTACTTACGTCTCTCTCAATGGTATCAAGGTGGGCTTTCGTCTGGAGTCCCCCATGTGACGTCGTGCAATGCATTGTGGGAGAAATAAGAATCATCGCTAACCTGTTAGCCAACCGCTAAAATATCACCTAATTTTCCTTATTATATTTCCTTTTTGTGATACCCTACAACATCAAATACAATGGACAACTGTTTAAATGTTTATTACCAACTACAAAATTGCCAGAAAAGAAAAAAAAAAGAACCTGCACCATGGGCTTTAAGGGCGCTCGTCTGTACAGTCATCCTATCAAACGCGCCTTGTATTAGGTAAACGGTTGTGATTGGCCCAGCCCTGGCTAGGTCTGCTGGAAACCTGTCGGAACGGGACGGCGGCCAAACTCGTATGCCAGATCAAATAATATATGTGCTTGCGGATTCATCTGGTTTTGAGGCCAACTGTTTCCCATGCTACATCAGTCAACTATTGAACCCATTCATGCATGCATGAATGCATACGTAAGGTGGGCACACTGTATGTCTGCTCATAAAAGTCACATGTATTCTGCCATTACTAAACAGTGGGGACAGGTCAATACAGTAGAGAAGCTCAGTTGATTAAGACATAATAATGTGCAATAAGATGAAAGGGTTTGGCCCACTTCCCATTAGCGACTTTGGTTTTGACTTTTGTGTTCGATTGGCCAGAATTTAATCACTGCAGAATATTTGGTCTACTGTGTCTAAATTCACCAACAATGTGGGCTTGTTTTTCTGGTAGAATTGCGTGAGAGCTAACCTTGTGAGACCATTCTGATCACAGGCATTCACAATTCAAGCTTCGTGCTGAACATCGGTCAGATGTTGGTCTGGCGGTCAGAGAGGTGGTCAGTGCAAGTGTGAAGGGAGTTTTAGTTCATAATGAAGCAAGGGCCGCAGCAAAGAGATCTGCAACATTCATAGATACGACGATGTCGCCCGACAAAGCGTCTCAATCGAAACCGCTTCACCTGAAATAGTCCAAATGGCGTTGTTCAAAGATGAACAGAAGGAACAGAAATTAAACAGAAGGCCGTTCTCAGCGGATAGGATTATGCTCTACTTTCAACCGGATTCCGCGAAAGTGAAGTGTCAATTAGTTACTAAATCTGATCGGCTGGCAGCGTATGGCAGCCATATCTGGAAATCAGTTATTGCCCAGCCAGTCATGAACTAAACCTCCCTTCACCTAGCACTGATTGGTCCATTGGTCCAATGGCAACATCACAGGCGACTGACAGAGCAAACCACTGACAGATACTGCCATGTATAAAAGCTTGCTAAAAACACAAAGTTTCAGATTAACATGTGTCAATAGTAAACTAATTGTTTAGCGTTCTGGCTTTACGTTTACCAAAATTGGATGTATTTTCTTTCAAAAAAGCTGATGGCTTGATTAAACCATAAGTTTGTAAAAGATAGAACGCTTCAAGAATTTGCGTGTCATCCATGCTAATCTTCTCTGTATCATTCCAATTTTAGTGTATGTGATACCGAAGTAACACAACTAAAAGTAACTTGTTAAAAAAACTTTTTTTAAAAGAAAAAAAATACAGCAGGGCTCCAGTCTTGAGTTTGGTGCTTGTATGACCACCACCCATACAGCGATCTGGTGAGTCTGGTGAACCACAACCTCTGCTGATGTGTGTTGTGTTCAACAGGCAGGCAGCCGGGGGGGGGGGGGGGCTTGCGTTCCTATTATGGGGGGCCCCCTGTGCACATGTGGCGGACGCGGCCTCTGAGAAAACACCACCAGCTTGTTTACATCCGCACCCTTCCCAGTCGCTCCTTTGGTGTTGTTGTGCCTGATTTCAATTCTTCTCCTTGTTCAAAGGGGTCCGTTGCCGTCAGGGGTTTACACGTCTGATCACATGACGACATCAAAGGAAGACGACTTGGGTGCCCCCCCCCCCCGTTTGAGGGATTGTGTATGGCGCGTATCGAGGCGCGCAGCTCATTTCTGTGGAGTCTGAGGGACGCGAAGAAAAAAACAAAAATGCTCTTTGTGTGTGTGATGTTTTTCGGGCATTGTTTTCGGTTCTTCTCAAACTGTCAGCGTTGTCTTTGAATGTGACATGTTTTTCGTATGTAAACTTGCCAGGGTGTACCAAAACAACATGTCATCGTTCAAATGGAGTGTGCAAATGCCGTGTCGGCTGAGCCTGCAGAGCAGTGTGTGGTGCACCACAACCGAACCCGAATCTTGCATTTGTGCAAACACCATTCGTAGTCTGGCTGAGGGTGGACATCCCATCTTGAGTCGCTCACTCCTCCTCCTGTAAAAAGCTGGGAGTTATTTGGACACAGCAAGACATCAGATTGAGTGACAGCAGGGAGAGCGCGGGTGTCCGTGGCAGTCCAGCTGCTTGACGGGGTGAATCTGCACCCAGGAATGTTCTCTTTGTGCTTCGGTGCATGCTGAGAGAGGGGACTTGTTGAAGAAGTGTTGCGGGAAAACAAATATATCACAGCGTTGCTGGACAAAGTCATCAGATTGTATGCATCACGATGAGTCACACCGTAAGAGAAAGACTCAGAATATATGTAGGATGTGTAGAGTGTGCTTCAAAATGGCCTCTTGAAGCATCCGTAATTACCACCAGGAAAACGAATCGGGAAACATTAATCCACCTAATCAAATCCCTCACTTGATAAGGTCTATTACATATGCATATTAACCCACTTGAAATCTACCCATGGTAACAGTCCAAGGTTAAACTCGTATTGCATTTACATTAATGCAATCAACGAAACTAATGAAAAATATGAATCAATGCTGTGATTTAGGTAAAGTTTCTCCTTTAAGTAGCTGGGTCGAAAACTAGGAATCTCATGATTACCACCTTGGCAGTGACACTGCCCCTTGTATAAATGTGGCATACAAATACAAGTTCCCTGGCCCTACTGAAATACCACAAACATTAATATGTACATTGTAGGGCAAATCAAATGTCAACTTTGGGTTGTTCATGAGTAGGGATAGCAAAAATGGAGCAAAAATTTCAACTAAATATATCAACCGATGGGAAGAGAAGAGAAATCACAGAGAGCTTAGGTAACCAAAGACCAGCAGGCGGATTTCAACAGACTGCAATAGCCAGAAGCATCAATCGATCCAACTAAAACATTTACCACCATCAAATAGATTGAGGAAATTACACAGCCGGGATAAGAAGAAGAGAATTAACTTAATTTTCTGTGCCATGTGAGTCTCTACTATTGTGGGCTGGGACATATCTGTGGTTTGGGTCTGACGGACATATGCTGCAAAAACAAAACACAATAACTTACTTGTCTACGTGACACAGGGGTTGTTGGAGACTTTTCCAACAAAGTCTGTGTCTCGGTGGTAAGCAGGGGCATAGCACTGACTCACCAAATAAGGACCCTTGTAAAAGACCCCCTGGAAAGGCTAGAGCAACCTTTCTAATTGGTGGCCATGCGTTTTTTGGGGGAAAGTAAGCGCTTAACGAATTACTGCTAGATACCATCCGATTTATATTTAGTCTCTTGTCTTTCTTAAGCGTATACCCTCGATATCACTGAGCAAACACATTCGTCTTGTTAAAAGTAACTTAGGAAATACAATCCGAGTCACGCGCCAAACAGCATGGCTCGGAGCTCAAGGTTGCTCCCGTGAGAATGTGTCTCTGAATAAGGCCAAAGGCTTCCCCTTCAGACATACAGTCATCCTTTTCCAATTGACATAGAGAGTAGATTAATAGGAAGACGTAGTAGCACTGCCGTCGTGGTCTTGGAATACATTTGGCAGCACTCCCGTTAGCAAGCCGAGCCGACCGGGTGGATGATGGAAACGTTCAGACCGGCCCTGCCCTTTACGTTTAAAGGTGGAGCGCACTGCCAGCATGACTTTATATGTGTACTTGGAGTGCCGTTTTAATTCCTATCCACGAGAACATTCACAGCAGTAAATAATGGTTATTTTCAAGAAGCATAACTCTCACTGCAGGGAGGTGCCCTTGGTTCCACCTACACTATTAAACTATATATTGTATTTTCTTTTTACATTCTGCCTTTTGGTGCAAGCTATTATTATGCTCTGAATATAGTGTTTTATACAGAATGTTTTTGTCACGCACAGACACAGACATACACATGCACGGACACTCACACATCCAACATAATGTCTATGCTGCTATGTATTTGTAAACAACAATACAAAACATTGTTATATCATGTATTATTTTTTTGAAAAACCAAATGTCCAGTCTGGAATCAATAAAATATTACCTAATGTTGTGTTTCATGGAACATGGAAATACTTAAAAATAAATAATAGAGAAAAGTCGCGCCCAAGTCCTTCCATAAATGTGTGAAAGTATGCATAATGCATACTGAAGTATGCATAATGAGGGCAAAACTTTTGTATTAAAAGAAACACACGAACACGGACTTCTGCAGCCACTAAATTCACCATTGCTATCAAGTATCGCCATACACCTATTTCTTGGTGGCCGGTCTGAACTGTGTCCTCAAAGTGTAAAACATGGCCACCGCAGGACCAATGGCGCCAATACATGATTGCTTGTGGCAGCGCTGCTTTTATCAAAGGTCACCGTAGCAGGAAGCCACACGTGCGCTCTATGTGGCTATCTGTTTCAGAGCAACAACAGACAGGAAGTCAATGCTGGCCGTGCCACTGCAGTGTGTAATGTCACAGAATTACCTGATACCATTTGGTAGAGCTTAATAGAGCCTTAGGTATATGACTGTAATATACAGTATATCCTATGAATATACAGTATATATATCATTTTTAAGAAAAAATATCTTTATGTATCAGTATCGTTGAGGTTGGGAGAGACATGATCTATATATACTGTATATATATATATAGCTAGCTAGCTAGATAGATAGATAGATAGATAGATAGATAGATAGATAGATAGATAGATAGATAGATAGATAGATATGACTCTCAATCCCCCTGTGTGGATGTCTTCCTCACGCCTACACCATACTGCAGGTGGTGTGGATATCTGATTAGAGATGTCCTCAGGCAGCCAAAACACACATTAATTCTGTAATGACTCGCTGCGCTGGAGCGATCAGCGCTATTGGTCAGGTGACATGAAGCTAGGGGAGTCATCAGTGCCAGGCCGCCTAATGACTTTTTAAGCTCCTTTGCAGGAACAATGACTTTCATTATTCATCAAAGGCCAATTTCTGGGGAGATTTGATATGCACGGGTATCCACCGTGAATGGAAAAACAACTTATCTTTTTTTTTTTTGTCAAACAGGCTTTGAAAGAATACCCCTCGAAATATAACATCAACATCCAGACGCCACTTGAATAACCATTTGGGGGGAAAAAAGGGAGGCAAATAAAATAGGATTTAAAATTCTGAAAATTGAAAGAATGCCTGTGTTTCTTTAAATGTCAATGCTTTTTGTGTGTGCTCTTTTATAGTCTGTCAGAGACAGCAATGTGTGTGGCCGCAATAGTGGGTAAAATATATTACTAGACTACACATAGTTTAACGAAGCTGAAGTATCATACACTACGCTCAAAACAGCAAAGGTTATGTCTCACACACGCACACACACACATACATCCGCCATGAGATTAAATCAAACAGAGCAAGGTGGCTTTCTCCGGGGTCTCACTTTTTCTTTTCATATACGTGTCTAGAGGGAATTATGTTTAATTCATGAAGAAAGACCTTAAGAAAGGGTTGTGTTCGTGCCCCTATAGGTCCCTCTGTGAGTTTATCAAGGTCACCGTGGCGTGCAGGGGGTTCAGCGTCCCTGTGCCTGGACTTCCAACAGTCGCACCACCTTTTATACATTGAGTATGCAAGCTTGCAATTGTGAAACGCTTCTCACAAGGGAAACAACAGTCTCGGCAGAAGTAGTTAGTGGGGGTTGCTTGGTTGTTGTTTTTGGTTTAACTGTTTTTTTGGTGAGTGATCTACTCGAGTAAAGTGCTATAATTTACAGACACAGAGCAAGTTAGAACAACTATATATATTGCAATGTATACAAGGCCAGTGAAGAAAAGTTTGGTATAGCTATGCTGAATCATAAAAGTATATGTACTATTTCCGCATTAAAATATCTAATATCTAGTATCTCAATTTAAAAAAGTAAGTGTTTTGCTAGAACCCTAGCGACAGAAATTATGGATTTAATGGATTTAATTAATGGAAAATTAAATAATTGAGTGGCACAAAAGTCCTGTCATAACTCGTGTTTTCAGAAAGAGCTAACTACATTGTCAATATGTAACTTTTCAAAATAAGGTGACAAAACTAACAAAACTAAAATTGAACCACAACATCAGAGAGCAGATTTGAAGCGCATTTCATAAATTAATTTCCAATAAAAAATATTGAAGAACATCTGTTGTAGTCATTTTTACATTGTATTGCATTTTAAAACATAATTCAAGAAGACAATAAATGAAAAACAAGTAAAAGCAGAATTGTTTCACCGTTATCAAATATCAGAGAGGTCCCTGTTTGTCATCATATTACACAATTCTAGAGTTGCATTCGCTTTCTTTTTTTTAATTTGGGCTGACAACAAATCTAATGTCCCACTTTCATGAATTGGCAGGTATGTTTTGATTGCCTGATCAATCCCCAGTATTTCTGAGCCTGGTGCAGCAATATTCTGCTGATCTAAGGCATCCAGTGTACAGCATCTAAGTGAGAGAAATACAATCTGTTTACCTCCCTCTCCTGCATGCCCACATCAAGAAAATATTTTCTGTGTGGGATTGAGGACTATTTAACCTTTAATTTATTTTTAAGGAACCTGTGTTGCAAACCAATATATGCAATGACACAAACTCTAGTAGAATGACTAAATTGCCTAAAATTGACAAAAACGAAGGTGGCCCTGAATGCTCAACATGCAAATAGACGAAACACAAGCAAACTTAGAAAACATCTTCCTCAATTTGATGACAAAGCACTGCAACTCAAGAAACCACATGCAAATAGACAAAACAAAGGCACATTAAGAAAACATCTTCATCAACTTGACAACAAATGCACAGCATTTAGAAAACGGCCTGCAAATTCATACAACACAATACACATTACAGAATCCTGCTACAATTGCACCAAATGACAACGGAAGTGTTTCCACAGCACATTTAAAAGTGATAAACAAGTCTGGACAGGCTTGCCGTTACCACGGTTTGTGACCCATGACGTTATTGTGGTCGGCTATCTGTCGGTAATGTTGGAAATTAGCTCAAATGTAGGGAGTTTTGCTTTATATTATCATAGCGATCACATGATTCACATATCATTGCAGTGTCCAGATGTGTTCACTTCAAAATGTCCTCTAGAAACACATCCGTTGTCGTTTGGTGTAATTGCAGTGCATCTCGATAAAGTGTTGTGTCCATATTGTTTGTTTTGTATTTGTGCTGATTGTTGAACTCTACATCTCTACCACCACTCACTAATTTCAACCTGCAAGCGTATTATTTTCAAATGTTGGAAAGTGGACAAAAATGCAGCTCTCCAAAAGCCATTAGGGCCAAGGTACCCAACAGGATCTCTATGCTGTGGTTCCATCACTCGACAGGGTGGACTTGGAGCTTTTCATTAATATGCTGTTCCTTGGGAGAAAAAAAAAGTTTTGTGAATAATGAAAGTCATTATTTTGTATTGGTCTCATACCTCCAGAATTTGTGATACCCTAAAAAACCAAGCAAAAAATAATACCGCAATCTTTAGGGATAACGCTTTACGAAACAAGTTGCCATTGGTATATTTGTTAACACTTTACCCGGATAGTCCACAGTTGAGTATCAAGTATCAGTTGGGTATCAGTTGAGTATAAACATTGTCTCACTTGACATTGTGTCCACATTGTGTATATTGTCACTAAATGTGGTTATCAAGAATATATCAATATCATCTGACCATTAACTGAATTTCATTATAAAATCAACAGGTAATAGTAATGTATCCAACTTCAGTTGAATAAGACGTCTCATTTGTGTCTGGTCAGATTTGGTAAGCGCCATCAACTCCATGTCTATATATGTCCAGTAGTTTCACCTGACTTTAGGTTGCATATCTATAGAATATCTAGAATATGTCAAATACCGAATGTCCAAATGTCATTAAGTATTCAAATAGTATCACATGATGATTACCAACAGAAAACCTGACACTCAACAGCATGTCATGTGAGTTAACAGTGCCTGTCTAAAGAATATCAGTTGCATATCAACAAGCTATAATTTGGACTATGCAAGTAAAGTGAAACATTATTGGTACTTCACCAAATGCCTACTGATCATCTGCAGATAATCAAAAGTAATGTAATGAGTTTCTACTGCAGTCCCAGCAAACGACATTTCTAAACAAATAACCAAGGTAGCTAACTACAAGCTGGATGAAATCAAATGGACTCCGAATGAAGGTAAAACAACAACGTGGATGGCAAAACATTATGCGACAATTAGCACATTTGTGATTTCAAATGGGATTTGGGGAAGTAAAAAAATACCTTATAATACCCCCACAGAACAGGATAATATGGCAAAAAATATGGATTAGAAGGGGGAATTTGGGCTAATTATCCTATAGTGTGTACCGAACAGTTGTCCCATATGTTTCAAAGAGTTTTAATGCGGAGAGAATGTTATGTTTTACCTTAATCTGGTGTCCACATGATTTTGTCCAGCTCATAGTTAGCTTAACAGTATATTTGGTATATTTGGCTTTATGTATAGGCTACTACTGTATATATTTTCTTAAAATGTCTTTTAAATTTCATGTATCTAAATCCCACGTCTTCAACTGTGAAATTTGGCTGTAAGGCTGTTAGGCCTATTTATTTGAATTCTTAACTGAAATATTATCGCTATTCTATCAATATGAAACTCTACTCTCTATTGAAAATATGTACAAATGACAGAACTGATGACTGTTGATAGAACTTACCATATCTCAAATGAGACATGATGTTCAACTGAAACATGTCTGAAGATGGATAGTTGCTATTCTCTTGAAATGTTGTTGATTATGTAATGAAATTCAGTTAATAGTCAGACAACCTTACGTTGAGAATATGTGGATATGATCTTGATAACCTTATTGAGTGTCAACAGACACAATGTCGACACTCAGGTGATATTCAGTTGATACTCAACGATGCGCTAACCAAGGTAAGGAGTGACCACATATTTTCACACAGAATGATGTCACAGATGTCAACACACAACGCATACAAATTAATTGTAGGCATTTTTCCGCCAGGGGAATGCATGGCCTGAATATCAGCATGAGTGACGAGCACAGTTTCATAAAGATCCGTCCGGATCTCCGGCAGCTGCAACATTGGCCACATTTCCATGTATACCCGTGTTGCTAAATTGCGTTGCCCTAACAACGCTGAGGCTCTGCCAGTTGCCTTTGTGCATAAAGTACTCTGGCCATTTATATACTGGCTTTGACAGCCATGGCACATTTTTTGTATCTTACCACAATCATACCCTATAAGAATGCCAAAACCAATGTTCAGCATTGTATTAATATTAATGCACCACTCAGTTATTGTGTTGTTCTTATTCCCATTCTGCCTTTTGTGCAAGCAATTATTATGATCGGAATATCATTTGAACAAGGTTAAATAAAACTAAATTCCACTTATTACGACAATGAAGAAATATGGAATATGCATGGACGGATATGGAATATGCATGAGGAAGCTGTTTCATCCTCAAAGGTGTGTGTGTTAAAACGCGATGACTAGTGTTCTGTTAATTAAACACAATACCTTGCTACTTTTTTATCAACTGGTAATTTAATTAACTTCTGTATATATTTACACTGTAAATCCTCTATGTTGTGTTTCCCTCCCTTGCTAATTGTTTCTTAACCCTGTTTAATTGTTATCTGGGACACATTAAAACAGCCATTATTCTGCCTATTTATTATCCAATAAAAACGCAGTGTAAGTTGGAATGGAAAAACTGCTCAGCCAATTAAGTTTCACGGTCTCCCTAATAGATATTCAGGTGTGCCGTCGTCACGAGTGACAGCCCGTCCCAGCAACTCCTTGTCCTCTCTGCTGTGACACCCACATACCCTGTCTGGGATAAGAAAGGACTATCTTATGTTATCCCTGCTGCCTCTTTATTTCCTCAATCAGCAACTCTCTTTGTTTTGATAGGCTTAGTAATGACATATCCAAAACAACATTTGACACATCTGCTTGTGGCCTGTCCACCAGGCAATTTGGACTTGCAGGGTTTTAGGTTTGAGCACTACCTAGCATTTTTATCGTTTTCAACATTTCCAACAATCATCTTTGTCGGTCTTGTCCAGTAAAGCTTTAAAAATATGTTACAGGTGCTTACACCTGCACACTGAGGGCTACAACCTGCTAACCCCAGGATTTGGAGTTGATCTGGCAATAACCACTAAGCCAAAGCTCGAGGAGGGCTGGATGGAGGTTTACCACAGCACTTTCACCCCCCGCAACACACATCTCCCTGGGTTCACAGCACCAGCATACCCACCGTCGCCCAGAGATTGAACCACCAGCCCCCGGGGATTGAGTTGACAATGTAGCCACAAACTATCCCCTGCCAAGTCCAGTTCTTGGGGGAAGGGAAATATGTACTTGATTTTTTTTTTTCGAGCCACATTATTTGGGACTAGTGTGTCTACAGCGCAAACAAAGCATTCCATTGCATATTCAATCAATTTCAATTGATCTGTTCTGCCTTGTGCTGCGTCTGCTGCCACTTATGCCTCCGACACGACTGTAATCAACCTTCCGGTTAAATGTGCAGCGCTGCCTTCCTCACTCGGTCCCGTCTCATACATCATTCACACTGCAGCAATCGGACGGAAAACGCACACCGGGCCTGTCTAGGGTTATTAATTGCTCGGATTATGTGAACATTTTGGCCTGAAACGACCCACCGCGTGGATTATATTATACATATAAATGATGTTATAGATCTCTTAATCTGCTTCCCTGTCTTTTACTCCCTTGGGTCGAATGCCGCCTTTGTGACGAACTACAAAAGTACCGCAACAAGCATACAAATATCTTCACAGCGGGAAAGTAGTGCAAAATGCCACGACGCCAAGAGGGAAAAAAAAGGTGTTGTTTTCCGGGTGGCCAGTGTCCTGCCGGGCCAGTGAAGCAGTCCAAATGCGCTCGGCATGGCGTCTTGTTGCTAGCCGGCGGGGGGGGTCTTGTGTTGCGCGCCTGGGGAGGTCATGCAGCTGCATGCCCTCCATTTTATGGAAGGTAAGACGCTTTGCATGTCTCTAACGTAGTTTTGTTCTCTTTCGTTTTCATATAGTTAATGAATAATTCACGCATTGCAGATGGTAATCGGGGTGGGGGGGAAATCAAAAGACTAATGTTGGGCACATTTTTATCTGATAATGAATAAATCAAAAATGATATGCTTCTATAATTCAATATGGCCGTTCCGATCATGAAAGTTCCCGGTAAAGATAGAGTCCCGCATGCCACTGTGGCAGGGGGTCTCGGGCCTTGATGCTAATGTTGTTAAACCATACGGGAGACCATCCTGTTGCCATGGGTAACCTAAAAGCTGCTGTCAGCCATCACTCACTCATGTTAGCCAAAGACGGTCTGGTCTGAATAGAGATTGTTGTGGTTTCCAGTTATCGAGGAAAACACATAGAATACCGGAATAATGCATCTGAATGTGTACATGTTGTATTGGTGACAATACGTTTGTCAATGAACAGAGGTCCTTTTCATGAAAGTGAATGCTGATTGAAACATTGAACTATCTTATGATAAATCAGATACTGTAGGTAGAACCATTTCCATATGTAGTTACCGTTATGACCACGGTCATAGAGTTGGTGCTCAAAGAAGGTAGCTGAAAGATTGGAAGGAAAACATAAGATAATGTCATCCTCTCAGGAGGAAATGCTACAGTTTAACAAACTCCGAGGAGAATCTTTCATGGCTCGGGGCCACACCATCTCGCGTGGCAGATGCCAGAAAGACAAGTGCTGCCATCCGTGAAGGTTGGAGCGGTTTTCGTTCACTACATTTGATTTATCAAAAGGATATTACTCATATTTCTCACGGCTCACAAAAAGAAAATGCTTCTGAGGGATCATCAAAGTTTCGGTCACTATTTGATTAGATTTTTTTGTTCAGCCCATCGCCAGAGGCAGTTGAACATTTGCAATAATTTATATATTTACCGTATTTTATTTTACATTATATTTTCAAGTTTGGGGGGAAAAAAAGAGTGGGAATGTGGTTTAAAGATTGCATCTCCATTTTCTCCTACAGAACTGCTTCAAAGGTTAGAGGACGCCTTCAAACCAGGCTTTGAATTCGAGCTGGCCGAAGCCTGAAGGGTAGATATAAATAAATGTGTCTTGGTGACACTGGGGTTCAGGAGAGAGAAAAAAAAAGTGAAAGGTGCGAAGGGAAAGCGGCTAAACGCCGATGAACGGCTGCACGTCGCTCACCGTCCGCGTGTTTTATCGTTCGCCTTTTCCCGTGTTGGTGTTGGTGACTCCCCTGCCGCCCGCACTAACCTGCCTGCCTCAGTGGCCGGCGCACACTTCATTTGCTCCTCATAGGGTTTTTTTCATCATAATTTCCTCATCCTGTGTTTGAGGACGGGAAGAAAAGGGTCAGTGGGAGACCACTGAGCCGGTGGCAGAGCTACGCCCCCCCCCCACCACCACCACCACCACCACCACCACCACCACCACCACCACCTCCACCACCACCGCAGCCATCACACACCCACGCATTCACAATGAAGTCCTCTCCACCATCAAAGCGCTCTGTGGCAGATATAATTGAGAGGAGGTTGCAGGTGGAGGCGTGTGTGGGGGGGGGGGGCGCTGGGGGATTTTGGGGTCGTGGGGAGCTAAGCTCTCTAATGGGAATCTTACAACCCCGGCCAGCTGACGCTGCCGATTCATAGTACCCCTCCATAATTGAAAAGTTTTTGTTTTTTTTTCCTGCCGAGACAAAAATAACCTGGAGATCCTGCTCTCGGTAGTTTGCCGCTCTCTTCTCCAACAACCCCCAGGATAATTATCACCTGCTTAATGTCTTTGGAACTGGCCTGCTTCTCGCAACCTGGGTGTTGTTGCACGTTTTGGTCTTAAATATAAATCAGGAAGAAAAGCCGAGGAAGGGGACACACACACACACACGAGTAACGATGTTTCACCTTGGTTCCTAAAGCCCCAAAAAAGAAGGCTTAAATAAGAAAGGAACATAAAGGTAATGTTCCCAAAACAAGATCCAAACGGGGGGAAGAACCGGGGGTAGAGCTCACAGAGGACGTCTGGGAAAAGGAATTGGACCGGGTTAATCATTCCTCTTCATGCACTCGGCCCGCTCTAATCCAACTAGCGGCGGTCCGTAGAGCTCACTTAAGTGAAGCAAGTTGATCCTCTGTTCCTACTTGTGAAAGTTGTGGTGGTTTACAGGCCGATCTTCCTTTTTACGTGTTATGGGTTCCTCTGGCATTGCCCAGAACGTACGGACCTTAGTGTTTTCTACAATATTGGATGCGAGAATACAGCCCTGTCCATTGCGGGCCTATTTTAAATAAAATTTCCTTGATTGCCTTTGCTATACAATTAGCAAGGAGGAGAGCAATTGTATCCTGAAAATCATCCTCCCCTTTTCCGCAGTCAAGCGGGAGTATCTGATCTTGATTTTTTAAATCCACAAAAGATTATGTTTACACTCAGGGGGGTTCGTGAGAGATTCTTTAAAAAGTGCCAGGCTTTTCCCCGTCAGACTCCAGACAACATGTCTGGCAGGACTAGGAATTTATTACGTTTTGTCATTGTTGTATTGATTTATCTATTTAATGTTGTATTATGGATCAGGGGTGAGTGGTGTAACAGCGATGGACAACGCTCTACTGTTAGATTTGTATTCATGATAACTACAACACTAATACAAACTATATTGCTATCCATAGTTAGTTTCAACTTAAACTTTTGTCGTTGCTTGTTAATTAATTTCAGCATTTACATAAAACCTATGAAATAAAATGTATGCTAGCTCAAAGTAGCCCAAATAGATTTTTAGCATGACGTGCGACAACAGTGAACGAAGTCTGTGATCAAAGAACGGTGGCGGATCAGCACAAATTGTATCACCCGTCCTTGTGTTTTAGTGCCATAATAAAAGCTCCCATATTTTGCTCTGCCAATTGTAAATCTTTAAATGTATTCATCGATGGAGTGGCCATAACCAATTCATGGCACCCAGGGGAGTGCTGCAGACGGTATAGAATATGCTTTAACAGACTGGGGGGGAAGAGTGAGGCTCCCATTGCCGTGCCTGTGTTGCGTCGGCCATGATTAAGCATTACTTTAAAAGCGGGCGCTCTGATTCATTGCTCATTTGTTTCTACTTTCTTGTCGTTTTCTCCTCCCTCCCGTAATGAAAGGGGCACACACCCATTAAAACAACAAAGTGTGCACAAAACACACACACACACACACACACACACACACACACACACACACACACTGCAAAAACAAAGACTCATTTACACACACAGACACACAGCCCCCACAGAGATACTGCGTAGACCGCGGCTGATTCGCCGACACACTCAGACCCCCCACGCACACTCACACACACACACACACACTCACACACTCACACACACACACACACAAAACAGCCATACACGTTATCAAAGCAAAGCACGTGCACACACTACACCCGCAAAGACACAAACAGGGAAAAGGCCCACGGCCATTTTGAACACACACACATGTGTACATACATGCTACACAAACACACAAACTCCCACAAACACGTATGATGAAAGGCACACACGCATTTTAACAAAGAAACACACGCGCCCAAACAGAACTGCGCAAACCAAAGGCAATGACACAACTTGTTCAGCCGGGTGATTTTCAGCCAAGGACTTTCCATTCCATCCTTCCTGGAACACAACTGTGACAGAGAGTGTATTTCTCCGTATTTGACAGGGAGAGCCAGCGGTGAGTAAAAGCTTTTACAATGGGGGAATGCATTTGGCCGACTCGAGTATTATGACAAATCTCCCTCAAAATGAGAGTATGCTTGCAATATATCCGAATGTTGGATAGCTGCAGTGGCTCATGGTCCCCAATGATTTCATCACCTACAACCCAAGGATGTATCATTTCTATTCCCCCTCAGAGCTACATGAAAGAACACTTTGGTTTCTTTGATTAGAGCTGGAGATGTGAGCGCGGCAATCTGCAAAAAGCATATTACGAGGTGCATTGAAGAAGAAAAAAACTTGCTGTCTACCTTTATTGATTATTTTTGATGAATTAAATTAATCAGTCTAAGTAGGCCAACCTATCCCCAAATAAAATGTACATGCTTTTTGTCAAGAAAAGCGCTTTCATCTCTGCGTATAATCAGATCCCCTATGGCTACGTTTCAGCGAATAGTCGGCTTTACTATTTTGCCTATAACCATATTCAATAACAATTCAATAAGCCTTAGGTTATTTTCGTAACAATGGTTTCGCGCGAGGCCCCCCGTGTTACGTTCCATTACGGGGGCCCGGGGCGGGTCGCAGAGAAGCATCGCAAGTCTTTCACGCTTCTCTGTGGTACCGATGGCGCAAGCGTTGTAGGCGTGTGTGTGCGTGTGTGCGTGTGTGCGTCTCCATCCGTACGTCTGCCTCCTGCTCTCTCTCTCTCTCTCTCTCTCTCGCTCTCTATAACAACGGCAACGCAACGCGCGCGCACACCGCCTCCTTCTGTCCTGCGCAGCCCATGTGATCGCTTTCACAGGCAACGCCGCAGCCACCGTCGCCTTTAGGATTACGCTGATCCAATCTCCCGGCGTGACCTTTCAGTGAAACGCGCGGCGTCGCAGCCGGGCCCGCGGAGCCTCCATAGAATTCCCCGCTTCGCATTTTCTTCCGAAAAACCAATCTTCCCATTTGAATCGACTAATGTGAAATCACACCTTGAGTACCTCTTGGGAGGGCAAAATGCAAAAAAAAACGAAAAAAAGAAAAAAAAAAAAAAACGCTTGGCTTCGTTATTTTGCCTTGAGCTCTTTTTTTCTCTCCCCTCGCCCGATAACAATGGATTGTCATAAGAGGAGCGGGATGGTTGGGTTTGAGCTTGGATTGAGTCCAAAGAGATTCAGCCTCTGGTTATATGTTCAGCAGCCCACCTGATCTGCCGCGCACATTCTCTATGTCACCCACGAGTGGGTGACATTGGTTTTGTCTGCATGGGTTTTGATTTTGTGTCTGTGTGTGTGTGTGTGTGTGTGTGTGTGTGTGTGTTTTGTGTGCGTGTGTGTGTGTGTGTGTGTGTGTGTGTGTGTGTGCGAGTACAACATACAGACAATTTACTCTAGTGGTCTCGGATCCGACAGTGCTACTGTTTTATAGCAGAAGTTCTGGGGGGAGACGCCACAGAGGCTGGGCCGGACACCATAAACCAAAAGGGCGGAGGTACGCCTTGTTTCTTGTGTCGCTCCGGAGGTTTCTACCAAAAACAGAAACTCATTTGCACAAGTGGATGAAGCTTTCAGAACGGAATTTCAATAATACTCATGTTGATTTGAGGAAACTTTTTGAAGTTTATCACTGCCGTGTTTGTGTTCGCCAATAACTCTCTTACAGATCCCCGCTTCCAGCGACATATTTGGTCAAAACGCCCCGTTTGCCCAGATTTCTGCTTGTCTGCTATCAGACTTTAGATGATTATTCTGACATCTCATTCAGGACTGTTATCCACTGATTAGTTCTTTGAGACATCCATTACCATTCATAACGTTGTTTTTCCAAATGCTCCGTAACAGTAATTATCCCAACAAATGCAGGTTTCCAGGTTTTTTCCAATATTTTTAAACGTTTCAATGTTTTAACGTTAATCTTGACTGACGTTGCCGCTTTGTGCACGACTGGGCACGGGCGAGAGCTGTGTGCTGCCACAGCCTTTATAACAAGCAGGCCAACGGAGCTCTGTGCAGGGTGTGTAGCCTGGTCTCCCCCACAGTGGTGCTGCTCCAGCTGCTCCTGACTATTGCTAGGCTGCTTCTATAATCACGTACGTTTCTTTCACACACACACACACACACACACACACACACACAAATCACTATGCCATGTTCACCTGTGACCTGCTGACTTTACATTTGTTTGTTTATTGTTGTTTTCTGTTGTATTTCTTTGGTTTTCTTATAGACTACTAGGTAGCGTCCAGACGGTGTCCTTTCTATAATGGCTTGTCTTTTAAACACTGCAGCAATTTCCGTTATTATTTTTTTTTAATAAGGCAAATTAAAATGTAATAAAGCGGTGAGCCTCCTGTGAATGCAAAGTCATAGCCGCGATATTGAAGTCACTTCTTTCATTATTTCCTGCCTCAGTGAAGGCAGGGTGGAATAAAACTAATATTATTATACCACAGAGTAAACGACTGTCATCACATACTAATAACGTGTCACTTTTCTATTTTTTATTTACGATAATGCATTAATAGTAGAGCAGTGCCGAAGTTTGCATGGGATTGAACATTTTCCGGCCTGGCAGCCCAAGTAAAAAAAAATCCAACTTTCCAACTTTTTTCCCGGGGAGAAGCAGAGACGTTTTTTTTTTTTGATTCTGACGTTCACTGACTTGCTAGTCGCAAGAAGTCTCAGTCAGGGATGTTCAGCCATGAGAGGTCTGCAGTTCAGTTATCAAGGGGGAAATTGGAAGCACTTGCTATTATTCATGACTCTATTGATTTCTCAAAGATGCTACTCTACTTCGTGAAATTGTGTATTTCTGACTTGTGCGACTAAAGCAGCTAACAATTTAGATATTTTAAGAGTTTAAGGAGTGGGCCTTAGCAAGTGTCATAACCATAACCATCGACGTTGTCATAAGTCACTGGGGAATTCCATTAAATAATTATGGTGATGTCCTTAACTCCCGCAGAGAGTCCATTACTGTTTTAAATAATCTTTGAAGAGGGACAATAGGCATGACGGCCACTCTACGCCGGGGAATTTGGAGTGGTCTGTGTTTCATAGCTTTGCAGTACTTGAGCGAGTGCTATTGCTGTTTGCTGTAGACCTACCATCTGCCTGAAATAACATCAACTGACAAATATAAATATGCCTCATTTATAAAGCAAACCTTGCTGCCATACTCAGGTCTTATTAGTTTGTTTATGGTTGTTGTTGTTGTTGTAAATTTCATTCTCACCAGCTGGTCGTTACTGACAGAGATGACTGGTTGAAGTGAAAAACAACAAAACAGATGATACATCACATTATGGGGAAAATGAACCGGCGATCCAGAGCGGGTTCTGCGTATTTGGCCCACTTGTGGGGAACTTTGCCCCCCCCCCCCGCGTTAACCCTGTATTCAGCACAAGGATTCGCCCTTAATGCGTTCACTGAACCCATTTTATTTTCCGTAACGGTCCTCTTTTGGTGATTTACATTTTGCACTCTGGCCACTCAAAAAACTGTTAATCACACGCAGATATTCCATTTCCTCCCTAATTGAGTTAAAGAGGATTTCTTCAGTTCCGTGTATACAATGTCAGAGCCCCCCCAACTCCCTACCCTCCAATGGGCCACATCCCATCAGTGGGATTTTGCCGGGAAAAACGTAGGATGCACATTGGCGGAGTAATGCACAGAAAGCGAAGTGTTTTCTTTTTTTTCGGCGC
>OMKI01010785.1:9117-21744 GCA_900302315.1 Phycis blennoides | reverse complement strand
TCTCCCCCTCTCTCTCTCTCTCTCTCTCTCTCTCTCTCTCTCTCCCTCTCTCTCTCTCTCCCTCTCGCTCTCTCTCGCTCCCCCCCCCCCACCCTCTCAATCTTCTCCTCTGGCTGTTTCCTTGCCTGCCTGTGTCTCTTGTCTCTCTCTCCCTCTCTCTCTCTGGGATCACAACAGCCCTAGCAGCACGTGTGTGGCGGGTAGAGCCAGCGATGCATCATGAAGGTAAGCCCTCAGCACCACGGCGTGTTACTCTGTACCTGTGTCAATATGTGGCACTGCTACAGCTGTGTAGGTGTGTGTGTGTGTGTCTGTGTGCCTGTGTGTGCACAACTGCGTCTCTGTGTGTGTGTTTGTGTGCATATATGTACTGTATGTATGTATGTATGTATGTATGTATGTATGTATGTATGTATGTATGTACTGTATGTATGTGTGTGTCTGTGTGTGGGTGTGTGTGTGTGTGTGTGCGTGCGTGCATGTGTGCGTGTGTGTGTGTGCAGAGGTTTTGCAGGGTTGTGTGTGGCTTGATATGTGTGCTTGGTATACAAAGTTGGTCATTATGTACAAATGTTTTTTAGGACCATAATAATTCATTGATAATTAAAAACTGTTTTGACCAAGCAGCTAGCGAGAGCCTGTGTGTGTGTGAGTGTGTGTGTGTGTGTGTGTGTGTGTGTGTGTGTGTGTGTTTGTGTGTTCATGTGAAGATGTTTTACTGTCTCAATTGTGTTAAATGATTGTAGTGGGTGATTCACTTTATGTGAGTGTGTGTGTGTGTGTGTGTGTGTGTGTGTGTGTGTGTGTGTGTGTGTGTGTGTGTGTGTGTGTGTGTGTGTGTGTGTGTGTGTGTGTGTGTGTGTGTGTGTGTGTGTGTGTGTGTGTGTGTGTGTGTGTGTGTGTGTGTTTGTGTGTTCATGTGAAGATGTTTTACTGTCTCAATTGTGTTAAATGATTGTAGTGGGTGATTCACTTTATGTGAGTGTGTGTGTGTGTGTGTGTGTGTGTGTGTGTGTGTGTGTGTTCGTGTGCATGTGGTTATGGTTCTGAGAAAGCCAATATTTATGCTAGTCAGGGAGAAAAGTGCTGCACTGCTGCTGTTGAAAATATGAACAGTGCTGTTCATACAGTGTGTTTGAGCCATTCTGCACCATTCTAATGAACAAACGTATTCCAGTGAAGACATCTGCTTTGAGAGCATTTCTGATGACCACCACCTCCAAGCCGCTCACAATTACGATTCATAAAGGATACAATGAATACAGCGTACATCCAAAGTGCTCTCCTTGAAATGACTAAAAATAGAACTATTCAATTACCAACCGAACCTTACCGAACCTTACTGACTCCACATGTGTTCAGGCTTAAAGTGCAGGTACAAAAGGTCCCTCAAAGGTGCAGGGTGTAGGATTTAGTGGCATCTAGTGGTGAGGAGGCAGATTGCAACCAACTGAATACCCCCACACCCCTCCCTCTCCAAAGACGTAGGAGACAGGGAGTCAAGTGATGAGGCTCCTTGACAGATGGAGATAAATTGTATTTAGTTATCTAGTCTCGAAAACTGTGGGTCGTTCCTTATGATAGCCATTAGGATTGTTAATTGTTCCACATTGTGGTACCTTGTATTCCTAACCTTAGCCAACGTTTAGCGATGTTTGTGCGTTCTGGGCAGTACAAACATGGCTGGCTGTGTGGAAGAGGACCAGCTTGTTTGGCTTGTTTGTATCTTGTCATGAGTCTTATGGTTCAACAAAATAACTAGTGGTAACATGGTGCTGACCCACTGTACATATAAAAATAAATATATAAAATATATGAAACAGGATCACCTGTATGTAATATCTGACTAGCGCTCTCGCTCCCAGTGTAACAACGCTGTATAAGAACTGATTTGTACGCTACCAACGTTCAGTCCACTGCATCCGATCCTTCAAACCAGCCCTCCCATGCCCCCCTTTCTCTATCTCTCCATCTTTCATCCGCTTTGTTAATTTAGGTTTAACCCTACCTGACAGGTGTGGTGTTGGGAACAAAATGAACAAATGGATTGACTGCGCCCTGCTTGTTCTACAGTCAGTCATCACATTCTGTCTTTCTGATTGTCAACTGCCAACTGGTCTGTCAATCTGTTCTGTCAACCTTCTGCAGATGCAGCATCTCTGCCACAGGAGAGGGGAGAGATGGCTGCCGAATAGGGAGATGAAGAGGGAAAATTAGAGAGCAGTGAGGAAGGCTCACTAAGAGGGTAAATGGGATGTGTACAGAGGTCTAATCAATGTATGTATGCAAGCAATTCCTGGCAATTACACACCCATGCAGACACACATGCGCGTGCACACACACACACACACACACACACACACACTGACAGACTTGTGCCCATGATACCTGGAATGGTGTCCATGGAAACCAAACTAGTAGATGTGCATGGGTGCGTGTGTGAAGCAGAAAGACAGGCAGTGTTTCATTGGACTTCCTTTTGTTGACTTTCTGTGGCACTGAATCTGTAAGGAAATGTCAATTTCTTTACCTACCAAGTGTTGTATTTTCTGTGTGTATGTGTGTGTGTGTGTGTGTGTGTGTGTGTGTGTGTGTGTGTGTGTGTGTGTGTGTGTGTGTGTGTGTGTGTGTGTGTGTGTGTGTGTGTGTGTGTGTGTGTGTGTGTGCGTGTGTGTGTGTGTGTGTGTGTGTGTGTGTGTGTGTGTGTGTGTGTGTGTGTGTGTGTGTGTGTGTGTGTGTGTGTGTGTGTGTGTGTGTGTATATGTATGTGTGTGTGTGTGTGTGTGTGTGTGTGTGTGTGCGTGCATGCATGTAAGACTACACTTCACTTTCTTATTCATTATGGAGCTTGACCTTGGCCAATATGGCAGTGGATTGTTGTGGTCCACTGCGTATTCTTACCTGGTACAGAATCTGCATTTTAACTCCTCATCTGCCTACTCCTGTGTCTCTGCAATTGGGTCTACACTGAATAAACCTCACAGCTCGGTTTGCATGGTTCTGTTTATTACGCTGGTCTGATTTATGACAGCACAGTGCAATTCAGTTAGTTTTTAAATCCGATTTGACTGAGAAAACATTAAGAACATAAGGAACATTAAGAGAAAAGATTGTACCTAATGGTGCCAAATATACAATAACTACTTACTCCTAGGATCCAGTTCAACTCTAATGCCGGACTGTAACCAAAGCACCTTCATTTTTCGTTGTAACAGGAAAATAATTAAATGATCTCTCCCCTCGTCAACGATGATGTTCCTCATGATATGGTTTGGCCGTCATTACTGATAGAAAGATTTTCAATTGGAATTCAACATCAGAAGGGATCCACACTGCCCAGGTCTATAGAGTCTAACTGTGAGTACTGGTCGAACTATAAGTACGACCAACAGTAGTTACTGCTGTGTGGATCACTGTGATCACAGCCGGAGCTTTCACATGCAAAGAGACATGACAACACACACTCACTCTCTCTGCCAATGTGTGCAGTGTAGAGAAGTACAACAATCCATCACCACCCCGACAAGACAGTGAGAAGGCAAAACAAACACTCACCTTCTGAACATAACCAGATTTAAAAGGGGCATGCATCTTCTGATACATGAAGCCATTCCTACATGTTATGGTGCTTTAAGAAATCAGGCACACACAGAGAAGAGAGACAAGCTTTTTAAAAAGAGTAAATGTCTGGACCCTTCACAAGCCGTCTTTGAATTTCCCTATCTATTCAACATCAGACATTCCCCCATGGCACATTATGATCACATACTTAGATGGGTAATGGATCTCATGTATTATTACCATACTGACACGCATGCATTACCTTATTAATTGGAGTTGTTTATGTTTCCCACCACTCTTGGCAGACCACCAGAGAAATAAAGTTAGTTGATCAATGTGGCAAATGGCAGTTGATTGATTAGGTTCTGTTCTTCTATCTTCTCTTTAAAAACCATACAATAATAATCTTTCCTTTTACTATCTAGATCTTGTTTTCCAATGTTTTCCAATAGTAAGCAGACCATAATAGCAGTTTGCATAATGGATATAGCCTGTGACATCAGCCTCAGCCTGGTGTATCACTGTTCTTATCCAGCCAGACACCATTGTTTTTAAAACAAGGTTGTTTATTGGAGTGGTATAAAAGACTCTCTGGGAGTCTCTGAAGCCAACACTGAGGCCTGCTTTTTGTCAATGCTCTGTAACCAACCGTATCCGTCTCTCAGATGATTGGTCGACCAGCAGTGTGTTTTTTAAGCTGTATGGCCAGCAGCAGCTGGAGAGCGGGCACCATTCACAGACAGGGCAGGACAGATTTCCATTTGTCTTTTCTACTCTATATACTGTAGTTGAAATCTCAGGACTTCTGGATTCATCCAATTTCCATGATTTTCTACTAATTTGCAAGGTTTTAGTTTTTTTTGCAGGTTTTATTTCCCGTTTGTGAAAATATATTTAAAACATATTATAGAAAGAAGATATTTTAATTGTGTAAAATAAATGAGCCAGTATATTACCAGCATTACCAGCAGTCTCGTTTTTGGTGTTCCAGGTAGGTTGACTGAAATAAAAATGTACTGCAGTATTCTGCATTTGCTGCAATGGAACAATGGGATCCACGACCAGGCTATGTGATCCAATACCAGGTCTTTGTAACCTGAAAGGATATTACCCAACTTACTAAGTGTCAGTGTATTGGCATTGCTGTCATTGTTAAAAAACGAAAATTGAGAGTATGTTTGAATCACACACACACAGAAACACAATGCGGGCGGCAGTAGCTCAGTGGATAGAGTGGGTGGACAGAGCGGGTTGTCCGCTAACCATAGGGTTGGCGGTTCGATCCCCTTGATCTCCCACCTCCAACTGTCCACATGTCAAACCCCACAAAGTTACTGATGTAAGTCGCGTTGGACAAAAGCGTTTGCTAAATGCCCCTTTATCCTTTTACGTGCACACATGCATGCATATGTTCCCTCCAAAACAAATGATAACTAAATGCTAGTTGTGCATATTTCAATTAAATCTTGACTTCAACTGAACACTGCACATTTTAAAAGTTTCTTTGCTGTGGAAGAAGTTTGACAGTATACAAGAGAGAGAAGAGATTTACTGCCCTGCCTTAATGGATGTGCGCTGCAGGAGTGGACGCCAAGCTCAGCTCCAAAGGTGACACCGCAGTGAGGAACAGTAGTTAATGAGAAGAATTAGGAGTATGTGAGCCAAGACCCTGCCAAGGAGTCGTGTGAATCGGTTTGAGTGTGTGTGTGTAAGTGTGTGAGAGTGTGTTTGATTCCCCCCATGGCTTAACAAAAACAGTGAGATGCAGAAACACACTGAGGGTGCTCCACAGTGTAACACAAGACTTATCTTATTGATCAGAGTGCTGATTGTGCATTCACGTACATTGTTCAAATGTACGTGAAGAAACTGAGACGCTCTGCTATTGAGAATTGAAAACATTATCCTCATACTTTTATTCTATATTTCTCTGAATCTATCCTGTTTCTTTATCACCCCCCCACTCCCTAATTTGCTCCACTGAGTTGAATGAATTTCATCATTGTGATCTGGTGTAAGTTATTAATTATTCGGTGTGTGCATGTGTGTGCGTGTGGACATGTGTATGTGGGTGTCTCATACTTTTAGTGAGACTGGTTGTGACAGTAGCAATATGATACTCAAGCAATTTGCACGGAAGACAGGAAATGCCACTAGATTATGGATGTGTAAGCACAAATGGAAGAGAAAAATGATAGGGTTTGCAAAATCATCAGCTACTTTTAGTAGTTGAGGACTGTGTGTGTGAGGAAGGCTATAGTGTGTAAGGAAGGCTAGTGTGGGAGGAAGGTTACAGTGTGCGAGGAAGGTTACAGTATGTGAGGATGAGTACAGTATGTGAGAGAGGATACAGTGTGAGGAAGGCTACGGTGTGTGAGGACGAGTACGGTGTGTAAGGAAGGATTCAGTGTGTGAGGAAGAGTACAATGTGTCAGGTAGGTATATCACTGTGAAGAAAAACCCCCTCCCACATATCTCATCAGCTTTTTTTGTTTCATGATGCCACTATGTTTTCCAAGCTTGATGATAGGAATACTCCCAAGGACACTACGAGTATCTGGTCATGCTTTTTAGGCCTCACTAAGGGGCCATTCTCCAGAGGCTTCGGGAGGCCTCAAGCAGGGGAGCTTCCAGATCAACCCCACCAAGATCAGTGCTTTCCTAGACTGGCTCCCTCCTTCCTCCCGTAAGGAGCTGCAACACTTCCTAGGGCTTTACTCCCTTTTTGTGTGGTCACCATTGGTAGAGAAAGCGTTTGGTGAGTTAAAATGTTTGTTCACCTCTGCTCAAATACACCTTCCCTGATCCCTCACTTCAGTTTGTCGTGGAATTGGACGCATCTGATTCTGGAACAGAGGCTCCTCTCTCAGCAGTCCACTAAGGATCAGAAATTGCATCCTTGTGCCCTTTTCTCCCACAAGTTGTCCCCTGCAGAGAGGAATTATGACTTTGGCAATGGCAAGCTGTTAGCCGTTAAGATGGCCTCGGATGAGTGGCGACATTGGCTGGAAAGGGTGGAGTTACTTAGTTATTTGTGGTGTGGACCGACCCCAAAAATTTGGAGAACATCCATTCTGCCTAAAGGTTGAACTCCCACCAGTGTTCTTCAATCGATTCAACTTCACCCTCTCCTACCGTTCGAGTTCCAAGAACACCAAGCCTGATGCCCTGTCATAAGCCCAGGAGCTGTAAGGACGAACTGGTGGGGATCCTTCTGTCTGCCTGCATGGCTGGTGGACATGGTAAAACAAGCAAATTCTCAGTTTTCTGCTCCAATTGCTTGCGACTACTATCTCCTTGTCCCATCCAACCTCTGCTCCCAGGATCTTCAGTGGGGACCCTCCCTGAACAAGAACTGGAGGCCAGGGTTCTATCTGTCCAGGCTTTCATCCGTTGATGCCAACGCACCTGGCTGCTGGTTCACTCCACTCTACTTCGCAACCCGAAGTGACGCTAATCAGTGTTGCACCCCTGCTCCTCACTACACCCCTGGTCAGAAGGTCTCAGCTTTCCACCTGAGACTTGCCATGATGAGTGGACTCCAGAAAGCTGGCTCCAAGGTTTGTGGGCTCCTTCTCTGTTGCTAGGGTTATTAACTCTGGAGCAGTCCACCTCCGTCTCCCTCATTCCTTGAATGTCCATCCTACATTCCATGTGTCTCATCTAAAACCCATTAAGGAAAGCCCACTTGTGTGTATTATCCCAAAAATCTGAATTAAATGGTCAGATTTTGGCGATGAAGGTTCTGCTTACAGGCCCTGACCTCAAAAACTGTCTGCTAGGTGTACTCATGAGGTTCACAACGGGTATCCACCACCGCCAGATGACATTTCCACTGCTTTTGAAGGAAGACCACAACAATTTTCTCCGCTTCCTATGGTATAGGGACAATGAGCTTACCTGTGGTGTTGTGGATAACAAAATGGGGATACAACTCTTCAGAAATAGTCCCACCTTGCTGTGACTATGGTAGAGATTAAAGAAGATTAATCACCTGTGAGTTCTACATCAATGATGCACTAAAGTCCTTCCACACCGAGAAACCACTGACAGCCCACCAGTGTTCTTGGGCAAGGGCAGAAGATGCTTGCAGCTTCTAACCTAAGGTTGCACAAAATTGCATAAAATCGACTTGAGGTCATTGAGGCATCCTCACCTGAGAACCACTGCAAGGATATCGAAGACGTAGACATCTTCATGATGACCTGCCCAATCCAACATAGTCTTGGGTTTTCCTGGAATATGCGCAGATCTTCATGTTCCTGATTGCATTGACCAGGAGCCCTTTACTCACAGAGGGGGGTTATCAACAGTTAATAGCCTCTACAACCCCCAAACATTCCTCACACCTGTCTTTGTTCATGGAGAGCTGATACTCAGAGAGCAAGCAGAGGACTGGTATTCACCACTCCCAAATGACATGGCAATTTGAGTGGACCAGATGGAGGGATTCGCTCGAACCCCAGATGCCACACCCTTACATATCCTACTTCACCATAAGCTCACAAAGAAGGGAACTCTGTATTTGCAGACATGTCAGTGAAAGCAATTGTAGCCACAACCTATATTAAGGTGGCATCCTACATTGGCCAACAAGTGAATGGGACCATATGATTGGCATCACCCCTTGTATTCTCGGCTGCATGCTGCTTGAACCTAAAACAATTGACATGAAGTTCTGATCACACTCATGGCTGAGGTAGCAGCAGTCATGAATGCAAGACCTCTTGTCCTCAAAACAGGCACCTCCTACCCCTCCAGGCAACTTGGAGGAAGCAGGTCTCTTCGATCTCTTCGCTTTTTCCACAGGTGCAAAGGAAAAGGTCCAGCCTTGAAGAGGGAACTTCGTTCTCCTGAATGAGAATCAGGTGAGAAGAAATTAATGACTAATGATGTCATCATGGATTGGTTCAGAAAGTTGAAACAGGAGTCATCAAGGACAGAACTAAAAAGACTTTCTCTATTTTTGTCACAGAGGTAGTAGTGCTTCTGTCTCCAAAGACAGAAGCAGTTGTTAATACATGTGGGACTTTTAAAGACAAGCAGAGAGTTATCTACTCCTTCAGTGTAGTTTAATGGTGTTTCGATTGTTTATCCTGTGTATCTAGCACCACCTTGTGATAATTCTATTACAGGACTGTTTATTCACTTCAATTACTTATTCACTTCCGAGTGAGTCACTTCCTAGTAAATAGGTGACTGGAAGTAACCTCATGGTCGGCAATAAAATCAGCTCATTTTAAAATGTTCTGCTAGATAAAGCAAGGTTTGTAGTTATGTTCCTCTAGTAACATATTAACATAACCATCAGGATGTTTTGTGTATGTACAACTGTCTACATTTACATTTACATTTACATTTAGGGCATTTAGCAGACACTTTTATCCAAAGCGACTTACAAAGAGTACATTTGTCATAAGACGGTGAAACATTTCATTGCTGCTAATACAGTAAGAAAGTCACCAGAACAAGTTTCAAGCATTTCAATTGCTAGATTAACCATTGCTAGTATACAACATCTCTGACTAAGTGCCAAGTTACAAAGAGCGATCAAAGTGCTAACTTACAAAGAGCAATTAAAGTGCCAAGACGTACAACAAATAAGAGCATGAGGGTAGGGTTATGCAGGGTTCAGATGAACTCTGAACAAGTGGGTCTTGAAGCATAAGCTCTAAGCATATATTTTACAGAAGCTAGATTGCCGTGTGGCTAGGCTAACTCCGTATCTCTATACTGTTCTACTAGTGACTTTCGTATCCTGCTCTATGCTTATCGTTAAGTACTGTTAAGAAGTGATTATACTGTGTCTGCACTGTGCTTACAGTTTTACAAGATTCACAGTCCACTGAAAATCATCACCTTGGTCATGGAGTTTTTGTGGGTGTTCAAACTGGATCTATAGCTAGTAGCATCAGCTCGCAAGGCCTACACATTAGCCTACTTACTAATCACACCATGTTAATAATCACACAAAACGTAGTTCCCTCCCTCCTCAATCACTTGCATGCAAAATGTCAATCAAAATTCATGGTAATGTAGGTCCTATAGGTCCAATAGGCTATAAAGCTAGGTGATCGTCTTTGATCGTCTTTCAAACTTGAATTTGGTAAGTAGCGTCAGCTATAGGCCTATGCAGGTTTTTTGCTGTCACAAAACAACTTACTGGTCCATCCCAGGGAGTTTGGGTTGGACTAGTTTCCCTAGCCAGCTTTGCAGTTTGCCATACAACTATTACAGGAAGCGCCTGCTTCCAGCTTTGAAAACAGCAAACAACTACACTTTTACATTACAGCGTTCCGTTGCCCTGACTGTGTTGGAAAGCACCCCATTTACCAGCTGCCCAACCCTACCAATAAGTAATAGATGTGGTCCCTACTCAGAGAAGCATGGTTATGTTAAAAGCCTACGCATTAATCGGGGAAAGAAAGGGGGAGGGGGATGACATAAAGAGCTCAGGTCTCATGTGATCAGGGTCTCTGGCCATGGGCTCTCATGTATTTTTAATGGAAGCTTAATTGATGTATTGATTCACAGTCCAGCTGGGATCAATGGGCAGAGGAGGTTATATTATAACAAGAATGCAACCTAGCAAGTAGGCTGCCATAGAAGATGAGGTCCCACACATTTTGCATGTGTTCTGCGTAAGTGACAACCTAACCATGCCACTCTGTAGGCCTACAAAGCAGTGATAACACTGAATAATAAAAAAAAATAAGGCTCAGTCTCTTATCAGACCAGAATACATTTTTTTGACATGGAACAACTTTTGTATGGTTAATTTTAGTTTATGTATAGTGTATTCATTCATTATTGCTAGGCCTTACTTAGGATTGCCACTTTTGACTCACCAAAAACCTGGACACAGACAAAAAAGGCTCTACAAGACTATTTATACTTTATACTACTGTCTGATCTGTGCTTGCTTGTACTGCTTGTTTTTAACAAATCCCTTTTTTGGACAAAGTTGGGGCCCAAACATTTTTGTTGTGCTGCCTATGATACCAATTTCCATTTTTTGGCAAAATAGTGGAGGAACTACATTCCTTCAGGTCCTACGACCACACCCCTGTTATGATGGTGAGTTAATGAAGGGCAGACGTGACACAATGGCTCACAATCTGATAGGCAGGAGGCAGAACAGTTATCCAACACTTTCGACTCCAGTCAATCAAGAGGAGAAAGGAGTTTAGTGGAAAGTGAATTTGCTTATGATTCTGACTATATTTAATATTTTATTATAGGTCAACAAAAACTATGATATTATCAAAGGCGAACCATCAAAGGCGAAGACCAATGCGCTACATCATCCAAATATTATGTTCACGTTGGTAGTATAGTTGATTGAGAAGTCACTCTCTAGTGTACATTTGGTGTAATGACACATTAGGTTGTGCACAGAAGTATACATTTAAAACTTTTCCACATTGTTGCCTTGAGTCTGCGTGTAGAATTCAGGCAAACCATGCAGATGCATATTGAGAGGGGACTTTGGGCTTGTTTGGGATCCCTCGCAGAAGGCTGGGTTGGCTTGTGACGACCGATCAAGAGGGTAGCCAAGTTTAAAGTCCATAACTTAGCTGCTGCTCACAAATTTTCTTGATTCATCAGCCTATATTTAGACATATATTAGCATAGCAATAAAGTTAGCGAATAGCGATTATCTGCAGTAAGTGGAAGAGGATGATGCCTGTGGCAGACTCACGCTGTTTGATGGGCAGGGGCAGAAAAATAAAAAGGGCACCTACTGCCCGACATGGGGCCTCACCAGAGGTCAAAAGAATTTGATATTCATCCCTGATAAGATCAACATTATGTTATTAAGATATCCAGATTAAACGTATAACCATGATATTCTCCATGATAAAAACACACAGACCTGTAAACCTTTAAATCTTATCAAAGTATTTGGACTATCGTCACTGCAGCCACTTTGGGAAATCCTGCCCTAGAGACTGTAGGGCACTGCACATAATTTTCTTCACTGTTATTTCTTTCTTTCCCTTGCAAAGGCACTTCATCGTATATTCTTACTTGGAAGGGCATCTAATCAGGCACTTCATGAGTTCTTTTCATCAGAAAAGCACCTGTAGGGAACCTCCGTTTTGGGCCCTATTCAATTCTCTCTACACATGCTTCTACTTGGTCAAATCGTTCTCAAATACAATACCTCCTTACATTGCTATGCCGATACGCAGATTACTCCCTCTAAAACCCATGGACCAGTGCCCTTTAAATAACCTCAGGGATTGTATTGCTGACATCAAAATTTGGATGGCTAACAACTTTCTTGAACTTAAAGACAGCAAATCAGAATTGGTCAATTGGACCACCTGTCTACCAAAGTCAACACTTTCTCCATAAATCTTGGGGTATTTTTTGATCCAGACAGACTCTGATATACACATAAACTGTGTCATCGGATCAAGCTTTTCCCCATTTTAGAACAATAGCCCAAATCAATCCATTTCTTTCCTTCCATGACTTAGACAAGGTAATACTGCCATTCATCTAGTGCACTGAGTACTGCTGCCCCTCCCTTTACACTTGTACCAGTCAGTCCCCTATCCCATCAGCAGCTAATGCAGAAACACTGCTGCGAAGCTTCTCACTGGCTCCCCGGTCTTGGCCACTCTTCACAATTTGCAAGTCCTACAATGGATTGATTTTAAGGTTTTACTGTTTGTTTTTAAGGCAGATAGTCAATGGTTTAGCCCCATCTTATATTGATGATGTCCTTCATCCCCAACTCTCCAGATCCCTCAGGTTTTCAACCCTAAACCTGCTTGCCACTCCACACAGATACATTGAACTGTATTTAGGTACAAAATATATGTCCATCAAATGTATGTGTGTGTGAAATGTATTTTATGAAAATCCCAATACATAATTTGCATTGCATTCACTAACACAACTATGATGTATTATCCACTAACACATTTAACCTATTTTATTTATATTTCCATGAGCACAACTGACTTATCAGGCATTTCAGCAGTGAGACGTCTTTGGTGAGGGACACCATTTCTAAATATGAGAAAAGATGCTCAACTGGTACTGAAGACAGTA
>OMKI01010762.1:0-11281 GCA_900302315.1 Phycis blennoides | reverse complement strand
GACTCCAACCATCCAGAGTAGGATTAGGGTGAAGGTTAGACTCCAACCATCCAGAGTAGGGTGAGGGTGAAGGTTACACTTCAACCATCCCTCCACAGCTCACCTCTCTGCAGTCAGACCTCCTGCCGTGTTCTGTGACCGCTGACACACCACAGATATAACTATAACTAACCCTAACCCTAACCCACCTGCATCTCTCTCGAGTCGTCCATTTATCACCATTTATCATTTTTCATATCCACCCATTCATTCATCCATATCTTCGTTCATTCACCCAGCATCCATCCATTTCCACTCACCATGTATTTGTTATTATAGCACGTCTGTTGTAACCAGTAACTAAACCTTTGTTGCTCGGGATAAATACTGACACAAAAACCATACCATAGCATAACAGTTTAGGGTCCATGGCAACACAAGCATGCACTAACCCTGGCATCCACTCAACACCAACCTGTCAACATGAAGCCTCTATTTTCATTTGGCTGACCACAGGCTTCTGACCTCATTGAACACTTTTTTCCCAAGCACTTGTTTTAACCTCCCAAATGTTTTAACCACACAGTCGTTTGAACTACATTTGCATGTGTGTTTCTGCTCAAATGGTAGTAGACTGTTTTAGCATTCATGGTGGTTATTAATAAATAATGTCATGTGTGCATTTAAAGTGACGCCTGGTATTCTTTTTGTTATATATATATTTGTTATATAAGTGACTGAATTATCCGGTTCTGAATGTGGTCCGCACAAAAGTATTCATATTTACATTTACATTTAGGGCTTTTAGCAGACACTTTTATCCAAAGCGACTTACAAAAAGTACATTTGTCAGAGATGATATATTCATCATATATTATTCATTATTAGTCATTTCCCTTGATTTACAAACATTTACATTACAAGTCCCTCTATTGACCACTGACCAAAGTAAACTAATAATACTTCTGGTGTTGTGGACATTAACTGAAGCACAATCTGCTCCATCAGTAAGCACCATACATTATTATTTATTATTATTATTCAATTGTATTATTTATATTATACATTATTATTATTATTATTATTATTATTATTATTATTATTATTATTATTATTATTATTAGTAGTAGTAGTAGTAGTATGATGTATTATTATACATTATTATGCTCCTCACATTATCAGCATTATCAGTGAGTGCGTGTGCGTGTGCGTGTGCCTCCAGCGTCAGCCTCCAACGTGGTACCAACGGTGTGCAACGGGCGTGAGGTGGTGGACTCCACGACGTCGTCCTTGTGAACAGCTGGAGCTCCTTGGGCCGCGGGCACAGCAGACCCCAGTATTATAATCTAGTCCTGATTCAGGTGTTTTCGGATATTAAAGAGGTCACACACAAAAGATTGTCCTGATTGTGTTGTCCTCCAAGTGCTGTGAGTACAATGTCCCCATCCTTGTTTTTCCTCCTCTTCCTATTTTGAAATGAGACGCCAACCCACTTCCATATATCCCTTCTTTTATTGAAGAGTCTAATGCAACATGGAGTAAATAATAGTGAAGCTGTTAAATGTAATATATACCAGATGTTTTTAATGTAGATTTTGGTGAACCAGTTTGTGCTTTCTTGTAATTTATGTAAATAAAAATGTGTTTTTTATTCATATTAAATTGACTAAATGGTTGATTATTCTTCTACACAGGCCCTAATATATAATATATATCATAACAATGTGGACAATCTCAATAGGCCTATAACAATAACAGCTTCTCTACTACATAAGCACCAGTAGTGCATTACATTGTTTATTCACTACTAAAAAATGGTTTGGAGTTGATGGTATTTAAAAAAGCATCTGTGCCATGATTTCTTAATATCTGCAGTTAGTTAGCGTTAGTTTGTTAGTTAGTTAGTTAGTTAGTTAGTTAGTTTGTTAGTTAGTGCAGTTGGTTTGAGGGTGATCAGATTATGGGTTTTTGGATTATTTTATGACCCTATAACATGCCGTGGTCAATACCATCTTAATATTCAATAAAATCACCAAAACCGTTCCATGGATAATATTTCATATGAGCGCATAATAGCTGAGGCCCAAGATGAAAGGGTCACATGTGACGAAACACTGCCATCTGGTGGGTCTTTGGTGTACGACGTCGGGACATGAGCTCAAGAACGCAACAGTAAAAACGGTTTATTCAGACAATGCAACGAGAGCCAATTATTTTTCCTCTATCGATATATTGATCAAATATCAGCTACCGCCTAGCAGTCTTTGTCATAAAATAATTTGATTAAAGTATAAAACGTAATATTATCAGTGTAACTGGTGAAGACTATTCTTATTCTTATTAGTATTGTTATCGTTATTATTATTATTATTATTATTATTATTATTATTATTAATAATATTATTTCCATTACTATAATTACTAGGATTATTATTTAATTAATTTCCCTGCGACCTACATGGAAAATGTAAAATTGGCATTCACGACATTTACTATCAACATTGTAAAATGTCGGTTGAGTATTTAGTTCAGTGGCGACATGGAAACAAGGAGGATGACGTCATGACATGGTCCGCCCACGTGACAAAAAGAGGACGACGTCTGACGGTGTTTACCGTCATGGTCCGCCCACGTGTCCGCCCCTCGAACTAGTTGGTCTGACGGCTCTTCCTGGTCTTTCTCTGTTGACTGCAGTTGGCTACAAGGTACGTTATGTTGTAGACTACACACAAAGTAGCCTCGGGTTAAAGTTAATTTTCGGGTTTGCATCCAGATCGTTGTTTGTTGCTGCTTGTTGACGTCGCTGACTTGTCGCTACCTGAGGCTCATTGTAGGCGATAGGAAGGAATCGAATGATCTGATATCGCGGGGCAGACGCAACCAAACGTTTGCATGAATGACAACCGGAGAGGCAGCGCGTCAACGTTGGACCTTTAGTGATTGCGCAGTCTGCAGGCTGTGGCCTAGATCCACTCATCCACTCCTAGAGGGTTAGGGTTAGTCAGTCACACTAACCCATCAGCTTCAAGAGCCAGGGTTAGGGTTAGTCAGAGTTGCATGTCCGAACTTGTTTTTGATTGCTTTATATCATCCTCGGCTCGGGACAACGAACTAACCTCATGCGTTGCAAATGCGATGTGTAGAATCAAAACACTTTAGATTATCCGTCTAGTTAAGTACTTTATACTTGTGTGGAAACTGATATTTCACTGATTCAAGAGTCATGGCGCCAAAGAGAAGAGCTGCATCCTCCGGCAAGGTAGGAGGCAAGAAGCTGAAGGTGAAGGAGGAGCCCGAGGAGTCTCCGAAGCCAAAGGACGCCTTCACGGCTGCCAAAGAGGCTCTTAAGGCTGCAGGACCAGAGGTGAAAGGGACCAGGAAGGTGGATGAGCCATGTACGCTCCCCAATGCCGAGGTTAGTGATATACGGACCTGTGTGTACGGCAAGGGCATAAGTTTGGTCTCAGCTTTGGTAGGGACACTTCACAGACACCCCCCCCCCCAAAAAAAAATAAAAAAAATAAAAACAAAAATAGATAAATAAATAAATAAATAAATACTACGTAGACTGCATAATACTGAACAATGAATACTTTATTAAAATAAAATCGAGATTTACATGTGGACTTATTCACATTTACAGTACTGCACGAAAAGGTCAGGTGAGGAGAGGTTAGGAACTTGTGAAGCCGATAAAAAACTAAATTAAATACAGTATATCCTGCAGCAAACATAAATTAGCACACATTACAGGAGACCGTCAGATGCTATCCTACGTTACACACACAACATTTATACCAGTTAATAAAACTTTTCCACAGAATGAGTTGTGATGTTAGGCTTACTCTCTGGGTGGTGAAATAGCTTTGGATGTCTCTTTTCTTTTTCGGTGGCATTTTCTATCTACGAAGCACAAACACGGGCCACAATTTCTGTATTAAGACCAAATGCAATGTTCTAATTAGGTTTTATCATTTACTGGTGTATTTACGTCGACATAGTCTGCAACAGCCTGATATCTTGGTGTCAGCCTGTATGTGCGTCTTCACGAGAGTTGAGAAGCCTCTGATGCCTTCACGTTCCGATAACGTGAACTTCAGATGGCGGCTTCAGCCAATCAGACGACATCATCTCTGGTACACTGAAAATTGCGCTGAGGTGGGCACGTCGGCAAAAATATATGCCTAATAGCCTAGTACAAATGAGTTTGCAAAAAAAATCAATTAAATGCATTATGTAAAATATATTTCCGTTATATCAATTAATAAATCAAATATTGGTAGGGACAATCCTTTCTTTCCCATAGTTGGTCGGGACATGTCCCTCAGTCCCTATACGTCCTAGGCCGTTTGTCTGTTCTGGGCTGCCGTAGGAAAATGGTTCGATTATGGAGGACCCGTTCCCTATGTAAATATAAAGCCCTCTAAGGTGACGAAAACAATGATCCCAGTTTCATCAGATTATACACTAATTAAAAAATACTTATTCATATATTACAT
Organism: Phycis blennoides; assembly: GCA_900302315.1. Classification (NCBI taxonomy): domain Eukaryota; kingdom Metazoa; phylum Chordata; class Actinopteri; order Gadiformes; family Phycidae; genus Phycis; species Phycis blennoides. Next base: position 6,803 of record OMKI01010762.1, on the reverse strand, counting down.
TTCTGAGAACTACGCTCCGCTGTACGTCACAAAATTACGCACACCTCATCTTTGTAAAACATAATAAATACTACTTAAAGTCCATCGTCCAGCACGGAGTCCATCCCATAGACGTCCAGTCTCCTCCCAGCTGCAACAACACGCAACTGGATCCTGGATACTGCGCGTCACTGCCAACCCACGGAGGAGTACAGGTGCAGACGGACGAGTCAAACATAACAACACAAAGTCACACAATTGGAGACTTTTGTTGTATCTCATATGAACATCTACATGAAATAGAATACATCGCAGCTACGCAGCATTCATAAGATGAACGGATTTTCCACAGCCAGCGGATCGGCTTCTTGCCGTTTCGCCCACTATTTTGTTGTATGCGGAGTGGACACGGATATTGGCCTCGAACCCGAAGATTTAGCAGGTGACGTTAAGCTTGATTCCCAGTTTTGTTTGACATTAACAAGAGAACGAAATTCTGCCTGACAATGTAGTCTTATTGCCAATGCCTCCGTGAGCAAACATCATTGAGTTTTTCTTTTGATCTGAGTTTTTGAAGGAGGCATTGCTTGTGTTGGCTAACATAATACAAAAATAATAAAATTAAATAAAAATGTTGACAAATAAGCCTACGTCTTTCACCGCACCCCATCAATACTATCAGACAGCCGCTATGTGGGAAGTGTGTGGAATAGGCAATAACTACATCACAAATTATTGGCGAGGAATATGGGACTATACAGAACACAGCTGTGATGATCGTTATAGTAGTCAAATATCAGCAATGTAGATTTCATTGATTTATCTAAACGGGATCTTTTGACTCTTATTACAAAGAGAAAGGTGGTATGGCTCTATGGTTTGGCTCTAGAGAGATCAGACAACAATGATAGGCCTTTGAAAATCTCGCGATATATACAAATAAAAAAAACCGGTAGGCCTTTAGTCCATCCGTCTTGGCTTTAAGATGGAAATATTGGCCTTTATTGCTACACAACTATCACGCATGATTCTGTGAATATTGAAAGAGAATACTGCTTCCATATATTTCCTTATGGCGTTACTGTTGTGGCATTAATGAATTAGGACAGCAATTACATTCCGGTGGCTGACAACAAAACGCAACTAAGCTTCTTACCTTATGTAACAGGAGCCCGTAGGCTACTGCAGTATAGTGCTCTTCCTTTTGGGAATTAACTTATAATACATTCATGCATGCATTTTAAAAATACATCCGGCGTGTATGTGAACGTGTGCGAGCAGATTTATGTACGTGTGTGCTTGTGTTTCTCATCACCTGTAACTATCAAAGCAATGTGTATTGATGTATGCACAGTAGGCTACTCTTGCTTTAGTAGTGTGTGAGAGAGAGTGAGTGTTTGTGCAGAGTCTGCTCTTATTAGGATCACAATAGATTCCACTGTTTTCCGCTGCCTAATCACATCTCTCCTGATATGGTTCATGTCTGGAACGCTGATAGTCACGTGGGATGATGACATCAATAAAGGACAGAGTTCGTGGTTATTTATATCCAGACGTTTCGTTTGTATACAAGCATCGGCTTACTAAATGAATAGTACCTCTGAATGGCCCACCATCATCGACATGTCTTTGTTTGGGCGAGAGAGTGTGTGTAATTGTCTAACACCAGTAATTATACATTTAAAAGCAGGTTAGGTGATATGATTTTTAACCTGTTTTTGTTGCTATTGCATTCCTGCAATAGTTATTGCAGGAATGCAATAATTCCCTCCAATCATTTTGTAAGGTTTGACAGCTGCCATAATTTACAGTTGAATCCACCAACGGAACAAACCACCCGCCAAGTTGGGTAATTGTGTGACATTGGTCACCTTGGTATGCTCTCTTGCTGAGCTGGTTTTTGGAGATGAGAAGCTGCTTACCACACATGTACCGTCCTCAACAAGCAGCATCCCACTGCTGCAAACCAGGACACAGAGATGGCTGCCATAGCAACTAGCAGTTTGTTTCTTTTTCTTTCTTATGTCGTTCTGCGCTCTCCACTTCTCTCTAAATTCATAGCATATTGACCCCTGCTTCTGCCGCAATGTGTCACCCTGGGACACCTGCAGCCAAAGAGATAAAAGCATTCTTGACCTTGCAGCGAAAGTGCTTGTTTAACAATTTAACAATCTATTTGTCTCTGTCTCTCTCTCTGCTGCCTATGTCTCTCTCACTCTCCCAGGAGAAGGATTTGACCAGAGCCCCATCCGAAGGTCTTTTAAGTCGAAGGTGCTAGTCCATTACCCAGAGAGCACAGACCGCTGTCCCTTTAATAAAGATGCTGTCAACCTGGTGAGATTGTTGAGTCGTTTTCTGATCTTACTGATCTTTTGCTCTCAGGGTTTTTAGTTTCACAAATATTCAACTTTTTTTCTTTTCTGTTACAGCATTGGTGTTTTGAAAATAATAATTGTTTTAAAAATTCTAACTGACTCTATTCTTTGCTGACTTTTCTATTTATTTTATTTCCTTGCTCGGGGGTTCCTCCTCCTTAGCTGAGCATGCCGAGGGGGCTGGTATTCCGGACACAGGCAGACAGCCTGGAACCCCTTTTTCACTCCTTCACTGTCACTGCTGATGATGGCACACGCACCTACGGCTTTGTGCACACCTTCTACGAGCGGGTGACCAACCCACGCATTACAACTGCCATGCAGACTCTGTTCCAGATGCATCACGTGGAGCACCGGCCCTCCACCTCCACGTCCTCCGCCTCCTCCCCCTCCTCCTCCTGCGTGTCATCTTCCTCTGCCTGCAGCATGGAGTCCCTCCTCAGCAGCTTGGATGGCTCTGACGCCGACTCCCTGGCAGGTGGGGGTGGCAGTTCTTCCTGTCCACGCTGTGCAGAGTCTTTCAATCCGGCCAGTGACACCTTGTATGGCTCCAAGGCCCTCTGCCTCCTCACACCACTCCCCTTCCTCAAGGCCGCCCGCCACTTCCTATCCCAGCTGCACCAGGCTGTGATGTCTCCGACTGCTCCACCACTTCCTCTGGAGAGTTACATCCACAACATCCTGTACGAGGTACCCCTTCCTCCCCCGGGATGGTCCCTCCGGTTCCACGGGGTACAGGGGCCCATTGTGTGCCAGCGCCCTAACCTGACAGAGCTGCCCCTGGGGGAGTACTCTCTGGGAGAGGCTTTCGCCCTGTTGGGAGTAGAGAACACAGTGCGGCTGCTGATCTGCATGCTGCTGGAGATGCAAGTCTTGCTGTACTCTCAAGGTAATCCCTTCAACTATCAAAGAAGCCCCACTTGACTGGCTTTGACTTTGTAGCATACTTACGTTTGGCTTATGGTATTGTTGTCTTCAAACTGCGTACTTGTACTAATGCACATGGCGAATGTGCCATTGTTTACATTCGTTACAGGCGCGCTCACGCTAAATGCTTCTCAGCAGAATCATTACGAGGAAGTAATGTTGAGAAATTATATTGGCAAAGGATGTCTCAGTAAAGCCAGGACAGACGGTTATGATGGCTTGGTCACCCAGAGCGGTATTGTCCTTAAGAGCTGTAATTTCAGTGTAATCTTTTATGAGTGCTCTGACCATTAAATTAAAAGTTATTGAAAGTTAGACTCCTCCTGGCTCATTTCTCAACAATAAGGGCATCACTTCTCAATAGTGGAGACATGGAGGGAGCAGAGATGGAGGGGGTATTTATTTGGTTGTTTATTCTCATCTTGCTCTCTTCTGTGCTTTTCTGCTCTCTCTCTCTTTACAGTTCTCAATCTTGCATACATCAATTTTTAATATTTAGACTCGCTGTTTCTCCCACCCAGACCTGCAATGTTTGATGACCGTGGCAGAGGGAATTACCTGCCTACTGTTCCCCTTCCAGTGGCAGCACATCTACCTTCCCATCCTGCCTGCACCTCTGTACCACCTGCTGGATGCCCCTGTACCCTTCCTGATGGGACTCCAGCGCAGGGATGGGGTTCAAAGGTCATCCCTCAACCTACCCCATGAGGTATGACAGGGTTGCCAACTTTGGGTACCTGGCTAGAGTGAGATTTTGATGCCATAGGCTTAATCACACGTACGTAATCATGTGGACATATTTGGACTCAATTCACCATATATTCACCATTTATATTTATATTTAGGGCATTTAGCAGACGCTTGTGTCCAAAGCGACTTACAATCAGTACATTTGTGGGGTTCGACATGTGGACAGTTGGAGGTGTGGATCGAACCGCCAACCCTCGGGTTAGTGGAGGTGGATGACCCGCTCTGCCCACTGAGCTACTGCTGCCCCACACCATTATGGTTAAAATAAGTATGTAGCTTACATGTGTGGCGGCAGCATAGGTCTAAGATCTAAGGAAATAGCCTGACTATGCCCACACCCTGACTACTTCCACCCAGGGAAATACTCACAATTTCACAATATAAGACCTACACTAACCCTATGATGTGCACACAGGTTTGTTCACGAATGAAAGTCAAAGATGTCTTGCTTCCAATATCAAAATCGTGCTCCAACGCCTTCTTGGCTCCCGACTGTGAACTTGAGCAACTGTGATGATGAACACAGAGATAAGCATTGTGCACTAATCAGGGAGTAACTTATGAGACAACTCCATGGAAACGCCATACGAAACATCAGCTTTTTGAATACTCTAGAGTCAAAGTCGTTCGCTTGGTTTAGCAATTGAGAATTGTTTGGGTAGCGTTAGAGCCTGAAGCTGAAGGGGAACGCACGTGTCACATGCTAGAAGTGTGAGAGTTGGCAAACTCAATAATCCCCCACCTTCATTACGATAAATACTATGTTGTCGACAGTACCATGTGTTATTTAGTATGTTCGGAATTTTAAGTTACCCTATGGTTACAGGGTACAGGTTCTTCCAGAATTTGACTTTGGTCACTGGGAGATTTGACTCTTTGTCCTCGGTAAATTAAAATTCTTTCAGACTGCTGCTCGAGTCTGCAAGGCAGGCAACTTGTACCCAAGTTCAGCATATACAGTCTATGCATTTATCAGTAAGCCATTGTCACTTTAATAACTCCTGAATATTTTAGTATTTTATTAGTTGTGAGTTATGTTAAGAAAGTAACTAAAAATGTAACACAAAACATGGTGGCCACAATTCAAATGTATGTTCAAATGATGTTTGAATTGCCTACATTACTCATTTACTTTATTAGCATTGGTGAATGGCTTTTGTCATTGCTCATGTTAGAATTGCGCCTAGCGTAGAATGAGTTTGCAATGCAATTTCTAACTGTTGCTCCAGCTGGCTCAGTTTACCGAATATTGGTATCCATATATGTAGGACTACATTAATAATGTGTAGTTAATCATTAAAATACATCCATTCTGCATTCTTTGTGTGTATTTTAGCAAGCGCAACCCCTTCACAATGAATATCAAACCCAGATCAAATAGGGCGTATACAGTCGACGTGTCTCTCTCAGAACCGAGGCCTCAGGTCCTGAACGCGTCAATCGGGTTAAATTATGATTCCAGAAATATGTAACCTAGTTATGCTTTATAATGGTAACTACCGGTAATAATAGCAGTAAGGCTAATCTAATTAATTTGGTTGAGCTGCACTTTTTATTTAATTAAAACTTTTTTCTTCTTTCTAAATTATCAAACTTTTTTATTGTTTATTCTATCTTACTGCCGTGTATTGGATATTACCGTAGTGTATTGTATATAAAAGTGTGTGGTGTAGTGTAATGGGCTGTATTGTACTAGTTATTCAAGTGGACTGGACTGCTACCACTCCCAGTCCACTTCTCCAGTTTCCCAGGAGTGAATGAACGGCAGTCAGCTTATGAAGGTCGTGTTTCTTTCACGCTGGACAACAACCCAAAAGAGGAATGTGAACTGAGACAGCAAAGACACTCGAAACAAGGGCATGAATAACTCAAAAATACTTTACTTCTGGTGAAAAGCTAACAAACAAACTTAAGCACAACCAATATATTGTAAACACAGTGCAGGTGAAACAATTGAGCCAATGAACACAAGTGCTCTGACTTAACTGAAAATGATTAACTACTGAACAGAGCCCAAAATGGCAGGGTCTTAGTGGGGGAGCATTGGTTCTGGAGGGAGGTGCACTGCAGGGCTGCAAGTCTAGCGTCAGTGGATGATGAAGGCTTTGACAGAAGGGATTTGGCAATCTGCCTCTTGCTCTGGGAATAGTAGGGGTTGGAACCCGAACGGACACCAGTAGATGAGTTGTGAAGGTTATTATGTGCATATTGAGCCCATGCAAGGAGTTGGCTGCAGGTTGCAGGACTAATTGCAGTCAGAAATGCCAACACAAGAACACAAGTTTTAGCATGGCCCTTTCATGACTTATCCTAAATATGTCTTGTTTACACTTATGAGTTCTTAAAATTCGGAAATGATGTAAAAATAAAATGCTGTAAAAGTGAAAATGCAAGTCTGTGCCCGCGGTCCGCTGCCAAAACACTTGCGGTAGTCTCGGGTCTTGCGAAGTAACAAACTGCTTTACAGCACTACACACCCACAAACACGGAACCGGCTGGATATAAACACAAGTAGCGAGGGGATTGTTATAGTCATCATGGATCAGCCGACTAAAAAGAGACACAGGAACCAACCGTCGGAGGAACAGAAGAAGCGAAAAAGGGCGAGTGACAAACAGAGAGGCCAGACACGAGTAAACATTGGGCGAGCTTTTCATGAATGGCGTGAACTGAGAGAACAAAATGAAGACTGCGAATCGGATGCTGACTTGGCTGTGTTGCTGTTGAAATTGTAAGTACCCTTGGGTGAACTTTGTTCTCTTGTTTTTTTCT
>OMKI01010750.1:12386-34229 GCA_900302315.1 Phycis blennoides | reverse complement strand
ACCCAACGCTCATTAGAATGCCAATGTCTGTGCTCACCTGCTCCTCTGTGATGCTCTGCAGACGCAGGTGGAGCACCTCCAGCATCTCTGGTACCTGACACACACACACACACGCACACGCACACGCACACACACACACACACACACACAACCACACACACACACACACACACGTGAGGCCGGGTGTCTATAAAACAGGTGGTGTTTCTTGATGTTGAATTGCCTCTCCAAGCTAAGCTGTGTGTGTGTGTGTGTGTGTGTGTGTGTGTGTAGTGTGTGTGCAGGGTGTGCAAGCGTGTCTGCACACTGGTCAGGTCAGGCCGGATCAGGTCCTACCAGCTCTTGGAGGCCGGCTCCTCTGTTCTTGAGCAGCGTGTTGAGGATGACGGAGGAGGCCCTGCAGCAGTTGGCCTGGCTGTCCACCAGGCCCTCGAACAGCATGAACACCAGCGTGGACAGCTGCTGCTGAGGCAGCCGCTTGCTCATCACCTGCGGCCCCCAGAGACAAATCCCCAAGCCGTCATGAACACACATAGAGCGCAGCTCACCTCCTCCTCTACGCTTAAGTCAGTGATCAAGGCTGTGGCCGACTGGCCGCTTGGTGTCGATGAAACATTGTCTTCACTGTGGTGACCCACAGTCGTGAAGTCCTTCTTGTATTGTGTTGTGTATTGTATTGTACGAGTCTTGTGTTGTGATTGGCTGCCATTCAAAACTGAGAGTTTTCTGTTTCTTCTCAAACCAGCAAAGTTGTCATCAACACAAATTCTACCCAGTAATCTTTTACGCGACTATAACTATGACTAAGTCTTGTGCAAACAATCCCATTTGCAAATGTAACAGGAAGGCATAAAAAGCAATCATAAATGGACAAAAAAGAATGCACATAATTAGCAGGTTACATATGAACCAAACAGAGTATAGAAAAGCTAAACAGCAATAACAAACAAAGGCACTGGGTGCGACCTTGGTGAGCTCCGAGCAGGTCTTGTAGAGCACAGAGTGGTCTGGGTTCTCCAGCACTTCTCTCATGGGCAGCAGACTCTCCACGGACTCGTCCTGGTAATCGTGGGCAAAGCCTGCGTGGAGGAAACCAAGGGAACCGCTTTGAATATGGATGATGTGGCTTGAGGCTGAATCTAGACCTCATGGACATCCACTGGGTTAACCGCATTACGGTTACGGTGATCCTGGTGAAAACAATGGAGAGCACAGCTTCAATGTGCACGGCCTCCACTGTCGTGCGGTGGACTGAAGGTGTACCTTCGTATCGCAGCTGTATGTTGAGCAGTGTGTGCACAGCGCCCACGGCAGCCATGCGCACGGCGCGCTGCGGGTCAGAACAGCGGGGGGCCAGCCGGCCCAGCAGAGCCCCCAGGTTGTGGAAGGACACCATGTTCTGACGTTGGACCACACGCAAAGTTAAGATACTAACGGATCTTTTGTTTAGATGGGCAAGGCAATTTACTGACTGCTAGGGACTTAAGCATATTTACTGAAATAGTCATTAAAGTAATGAATTACTGTATTGATTTTCAAACAAATGAATGCCAGTTGTTTGTAGTTTCAAGCTCAACCCACGGAACTAGGTGTGACAGAACTGGGATTGTGATAGAGCGATGTTGCGCACCCGATGTGTGTGTGTGTGTGTGTGTGTGTGTGTGTGTGTGTGTGTGTGTGTGTGTGTGTGTGCTCACCTTCACAGTCAGTTTTTCCAGGTAGAAGCTCAATATATGTGCGGTGGTGCAGACGGCTCTCTCTCTCTCGTGGTCTTGGGCTGAGCTCAGCCAGCACTCAATGTGCTGCCAGCGACAATAATAATCAACAATAGCAATAAAAACAGCAGGCGATCATTTCACATTTCTTTCCCACTTAAGCCGAGGATATAGGAAATAAGGAAAAAAACTAAAATAATGAGTAAGTAAGTAAATATCATGGTTCTTTCTTTGTTGGTTGACAAAAATAAATAAACATTTGCACGCAAAATAAGCTAGAAAGCTCAATATCAGCTTAGTGGCAAAATTGTGTAAAATTGTGTAAAATTGTGTATTCGGCCACGTTCACTTAACATGGTTTGGTTCTACGGACCTGTAGAACCAAAACCCCAACCTTAAACACGAGCGTTAAACCACACAAAAGATAAAATCGCACAAAATAAATTGGAATATCACATCGCAATGGTTACAAATAGTTATAATAACACAATATATCACAATACATATTATACATACTCATCTGCACAGAAAAATCAGTCCCACCTTGAAGACACTCTGCAGGTTGTCAGGTGTGGGTTCTGACACCAAGACACTCTGAAGCAGCTCCTGCAGGCCTGCCATAGTGTCCCTGTACAACGCCTGAACAGAAAACACAGGTTAGTTATTACTTATTGGTTCGATAATTATGATACAAATATATATATACAGTATATATATACAGTACATTCATAAAGTCAGAAAACACCAGATGATTAGCAACGGATCATTGAGAGGTTAATTAGTACGGAGTCCATACAAGGTCAAAGAGAGACCACCCCCACCTCTCTCTGCTTTGGGTCCAGGGTCTCCTCGTCCTTGATCTTCTCTGGAGTGTGAGTGACGGGCGGCAGGGCGAATGTACAGCCCACACACACCTTCAGCAGGTCAAAGCCCTCGTTCTCACTCAGCATGGGGTCCAGTGGTCTGAAACATGTCTGCGTCAAGGTGTCAAAACGTGACCATGGCTTTCCAGTGCTGATCCTGCTCTTTGGTAGGGCTTCATTGCACCGCGACGTAGAGCGCATTGTAGTCCATGGCGTGAATATAAGCATGATGTGTCATATCATGGACATATTCTGGATATTATGGCAAGTAGTTACTCAACACTGATGGTTAGACTTTAAGCCTAAATCAAGTGACCATAACCTGAATGAATGCGTATAGTGTAGCAATGAGTGTATGTGTACTTCTGGTTATCCCACATTATTAAAAAATCTATGTAATCTATTTGATGCTGGAAGAGGCAAAGGATACATGAGGTTGGCACAGGTGGACATCACGAGATGGCGTACTGGAGTCCTCATGGCATCGGCTGGTTCTGCCTTGATAAAGTCCTGATCACAGACAGAGCGCAGACACAGGTAGAGGAGTCAGTCCGGCTGTCACTTATTCTGGAGCCGCACCAGTCCCATGCACGGCCCGACCCGGCAGTAGGGAGGGGGCTGCAAATGTAACCTGCTGCTACACATGCAACACGTTTGATGTCGAATTTGCAATTCTGCGTCAATTTGTCAATTCAGACATGTCCAGCCACGGTAACATAGCTGGGGCCTTTTCGATTTTGCAGAGCTCAGCGTAGCAGAGCTGAACAGACGAAGCATGACGTTAATGTTAATCAAGTTACGGGTATACGTTTCCATGCATTAGAGACCTACTCTAAGAGTAGCCGTGCACTAAAATCAAACCACAAGGATAGCTACAACTCTAGCGACTAACTTGTCTCATCACTGTGGCATCACAGCACAACTTTTAGGAAATAAGAACCATAAATTTCAACTCAGTTGGTGGTTTTGAGAGAAACAGAAGAGCAAGGGAGACCCTGTTGTTTTCCCTCTGGCTACTAACCATCATAACAGAAATGAGCTCCTGTTTGCGGGAGAATACGTAGCCCTGCCTCTTCACACACTCGCTGATGGCTCTGGCTATCAGTCCAACGCTCTGGATCAAACTCAGCTTCATGGTGAGATCCTGAAACACACACACGCACGCACGCACGCACGCACGCACGCACACACACACACACACACACACACACACACACACACACACACACACACACACACACACACACACACACACACACACACACACACACACGCACACACACACCCACACACACACACACACACACACACACACACACACACACACACACACACACACACACACACACACACACACACACACACACACACACACACACACACACACACACACACACACACACACACACACACACACACACACACACGCACACGCACACGACCGACAAAAACAGATTGAACCACCAACTTTCATTATTTTACGATGGTGTTAATAAAAGGAAGAGAAAACTGATTTGTTTTTTTAGTGCTGCAGAGAAGTAGAACTATAGAGACCAACCAGGCACACTGCAGCCCCATTCCAGAGAGCCCCACTATTAAGCGACATCATCAAAGCATCAAGAACAACAATAATACAGGACAGATAATCAATCAACAACAACAAAAAATCAATCCATCAGCCAGTGTGTCGATTGATTGTCCATTCCTAGGGATGGAGGAAGAGGCTCAAATCAGAGCTGTGTGCACCGTGGAAAGTAGCTCAGGTCAAAGTTGAAACACACCTCTCGGTTGAAAGAAGCGGCAAAGCGAGTCTGACACGGGCAGACCTCTGGACTACAGGGTGTTAGGATTCAGTCACCACACGTCACACAGAAACAATCCCGTTGATGATCAGCATTCATGCCAATGTTGAGCCACACTTTGATTAACATGAACACCTTCTCATCAGACAGCAGCCTTCAGGGGCATCCCTCGTGGGCCAATGTGGAAACGTTGACTTGGCAAGTTAGGCTTGACAAGTCAACGTCGCTGTAAATATGACCATATCTTGTGTTCAGAAAAATGACTTTTTCGGAAAGCCCGACCATCAGAAATGAGAGTTTGTAGAAAGCTGCTGAAGGATGTGAAAACACTTTAAATATTCTTCACCAAAGTAAGAAAAGAAAAGGACTCGCCCAGAGGGTGCTGCAGTTAGAGATATTAAAGTGCGAAAGAAAAAGTTGCGAATTTAATCGAAGCTGAATTCTTCCCCAGTGTGAAGACGTTTATAATGCGCTTAAGTGGGCAAATCTCCAGAGTTGAGTTTTGAAATATGGGGTAAAAGACATTCAAGTTGATGAGAACAGAGCCAGACGGCGGATGAGAGAGACAGGGGCAGAAGCAGGGGAAATAACACACACAATTAACTCTGAAAAAGATATTTTTCACGTGAGTGAGGGAGAGAGGCAAAGAGGTCAGTGGGTGCCCTCTTGTAACAATACCTTGGTCTCTACTTTAATCCCAAGCACCTGTATGAAAGTAACAGCAGTGTCATGTTACATCCTGCACAGCCTCTTTGGCGTCAAAGTAGTTCACAAAGAAGGAGCCATGTCTACCTTAAGAGATGGCTCATTTATTAAGCTGCGTTGTCAATTCCTTCTCGTTCAATTGTACTTTTGACATTGCTTTTATAATCATAATTAATATGAACATACATTATCAAGACATGGGGGGGGGGAAAGCATCTTTTTTTACAGGCCATTGGCAAAGTTGCAAAGAAATATGTAAAATAACCATTCACCCCGGTAATTAATCAAAATGTGCATAATTCTATAGCCACTAATGACATGGTAAATAGTGGAAAAGAAAGAATAGTGGAACAACTGTGTGAAATCACTGTTGAATGTTTCCTTTGGCACAATCCAGAAGAGAGACGTTGTACGGAGCGTAGTGACTCCGCCCAGTGGGCGTCTCCCTCCGCCCTGCAGAGCGTAGTGACTCCGCCCAGTGGCCATCTCCCTCCGCCCAGCAGAGCGGAGTGACTCCGCCCAGTGGGCGTTGACCTCCGCCCTGCGGCCCTGCGGCCCCCCGGACCCCAGGCGTTACCTTGGTGTTGAAGTGCTTGCTGATGCAGCGCAGGATGTCGTGGTCGATGCGTTTGAGGATCTGCTCTGGCGGCGCGTGGAGCGCCACCTGACCGTAACACAGGATCAGCGTGCTCTTCACCTTGTCCACCTCCAGGTCACTGCGGTCCTGGTGGGGGAGGGAGGGGTGAGGAAACCAAAGGGGAGACAATGAGGGTGCCAGCAGGAACGCTAGTGGTGAGTTTATTTCACTTCAGACAAATACTGTGTTGGGAGGAAATGTTGCATTTGTGTACGTTCAGATTCAGATGACTTTGTTCATCCTGTGGGAAACTGTTTGTTATAATTGCTCTGCACAACAACAGTCTATAATGTATTTACACACATAAACACACATCTTGTGAATGTGTGCACATATATACAGACACACAAAGAAATCTGTAAATAAATAAATAAATAAACTGACAAAATGCATATAAGAGCCTCAGACACATGCAGGTAGGGCTTCATTGACAGACGACGTTGTTTACTTTGAGCAGATTGAAGATGCTGGGGGACTTCTTGAAGGCGTCCGACTTGCCGAACTCCTCCAGCTTGGCCAGCGTGCCCTCCAGGTGGCTGTGAGCGCACAGCCCCACACTCATGGCCACTCCCTGTCACAAGGCAGCGGGGCACTCAGAGTCCACACAGCCATCACACAGCCCCACACTCATGGCCACTCCCTGTCACAAGGCAGCGGGGCACTCAGAGTCCACACAGCCATCACACAGTCTCAAGGGGTTTCATGGGCCTGTGACCCCGTTAGGGCTCTCTTTGTGTCATTAGTGTTTACAACCACTACCGAGTAAGAGTCAACATGACTGACATTATTTGATAGTGGAGGATGAAAAGGGCTCTGCAAAATGCACACACAGTGCAAAAGTATGGGACTGTGTATTTTGTATTTTGTGTATTTTCGACGCAGAAAACTACAAAAGATCTTTTTGCGTCATTGGACACACATTGGTCTGCTTTGGGCTTCAGAGATCACATACATCTAGTCAAGTACAGGTCACTGATATACATCTAGTCAAGTACAGGTCACTGATATACATCTAGTCAAGTACAGGTCACTGATATACATCTAGTCAAGTACAGGTCACTGATATACATCTAGTCAAGTACAGGTCACTGATATACATCTAGTCAAGTACAGGTCACTGATATACATCTAGTCAAGTACAGGTCACTGATATACAACTAGTCAAGTACAGGTCACTGATATACATCTAGTCAAGTACAGGTCACTGATATACATCTAGTCAAGTACAGGTCACTGATATACATCTAGTCAAGTACAGGTCACTGATATACATCTAGTCAAGTACAGGTCACTGATATACAACTAGTCAAGTACAGGTCGGTGACATACAACTAGTCAAGTATGTGTCAGTGGTATTAACCTCTCTCTCGATGGCATCACTGTGCCGAGCGTTGAGCAGGATCTCCTGCAGTTGTTTCTTTACCACTTCCTTGTTGTGGCACTGCTGAAGCATCACGCCGATGCAGCGATACAGAAAGCTCTGGGAAATAACAGGAAATGCATTGTTTAGATCTTAGTGCGCCACTTGCCAACACTTGGTGTCGTTTTCATTCCTCGACAATGCATGACTATGTTTCTCAGATTGGTGCGTCATTGATAAAAGGATGAATGTTGTTGTGGTTTGGTGATCTGTGGCGCTTCACAGATGTGTATACAACATGGCATATCACCAAATTGAACCTACATTACAGGAGAAATAACAGGTGCTCATGGAGAGGTAGCTGGCATGGGCAAGGTCAAGGTCAACAATGTGAGACCAGTGACTCACCTTGTCCTCTAAGGCGTTGTTATAGGTGGAGAGGTAGCGAGTCGCCTCGGTAACAAGGTGACCCGCCCACTTGCTGTCGTCTATCGTCACCAGGGTTTTGGACAGCAGCTGAACCAAACACACGGCCAAACAACACCTGGAGCGTCAGAAGACCTTTTGAACACGCTAGTCGATTCATGCATTCACAAAAGGCGGCTCAGGAAATGTTACATGAACACAGAGAACCACACCTTTAGTAGTTTCTCTTCAAACAGCTTCTTTTCCAGACTATCCACAGTCGATTCTGGGGTGAAAAGACACAAAAGATGCAGCAATAGTTAATGCAGCAGTAAGCAAAAATATAACGCATTAGCATAGGTTAGCATAGTTAGAGTTGAGGTTAGGGTTAAGGTTAGATAACCATAACCATAACCTTAGTCGACATGAACACCATTAGTAAATGATGACTAGACACATTAGTTAAAGTGTATTACTGCAATTAATGGTCAATTGCAATTAATGTGCCCTTATTGTAAAGTGTATCCATTTCATCCATTTCCACAGCACAAGCCCCATGAGCAGGATGCTGTGTAGTAACGACCCTCTCATCCTCCCCAGGACGCTGTGTAGTAACTCCACCCTCTCATCCTCCCCAGGACGCTGTGTAGTAACTCCACCCTCTCATCCTCCCCAGGACGCTGTGTAGTAACTCCACCCTCTCATCCTCCCCAGGACGCTGTGTAGTAACTCCACCCTCTCATCCTCCCCAGGACGCTGTGTAGTAACGCCACCCTCTCATCCTCCCCAGGATGCTGTGTAGTAACTCCACCCTCTCATCCTCCCCAGAGCGTGTTGACCGGGGGGCTGACGAGTCCTCACCCTCCAGGAGCGCCACCAGGGGCGGGATCTCCTTCTCCCACAGCAGCTCCACGTTGGGGTGGATGTTCACACTGAGGACGCTGAGGAGGGAGAGGGACGGAGCGCCGTGGCCCCGGCTGCCATACGGGAACGCTGCGTTCACCTGGAGCACACACACGCACGCACGCACGCACGCACGCACGCACGCACGCACGCACGCACACCCCACGCACGCACACGCACAGACACACACACACACCAGGTTAGACGTTTTCCAAAAATACTGCCTGTATCAGTGCATTCAATTGCATCTCAAGGCACATTTCCCTTGGAGGCAGAATAGTGTCTTGATTGTCTTGATTGTTATTTACACATTTTGGGGGAGTTGCTGGACTGAGGATCCATGGCATAATGCAGAGCTGCCAGCTCAATACCAACAACGGTCCCACCAGTGCCTCAAATCCTCAGTTCACCTTCATTTAAGGGTCTACAAAACAATACACTTCAGGCTGTAGGATTCCCCCAACATGGGATTGAAACTGGAATGCAAGCATGGCATTAAACAGCAGGATAGTCTGGACTCACCCACAGCCTGATCATCAGTGTCTGGGGAGACGGTAAGTTAGCTGGAGGACCAAAAGGACAACAGATATTTAACTTCAAATAAATAGAAATATGTAGCTCCATACATGTAGCACAATACTAACATAACATATTATGGGTGACCTCATACACTCTTCATATCCGATACCATTTCTTGTACAGTGTGTTAACACTGGTGTCTTAATGGATATAAGCTGATGATGTGTTGATATGAATGATTTAAAAGGGACTGCTGCCATCTAAAGGTTGAAGGTTGTACATGCTGCACATATCTCAGTGCTGGGATAAGAACATAGCTCTCACTATATTATAGAATCCAGCCATCAATCAGTGTAGTTACTGTTTTATGACAATATTAAGAAAATATTAGTGACATCAGAAATGTATTTCCATCAGTGCTATACCTAAACATGTTTATGTAAAAAAAGGTAAAAAAGGTTAAAAGGTTAAAGACCTTGCTGCGTGAAGTCTATATTGAAGGTGGCTTCCTTGTTGCTTCTCTTCTTGCTGCCCAGTACGATCAGACTCCGACACAGCGGAGTGGTGGCGTTGCTGAACTGAGGCGGAGTCAGGTAGTACAGCAGCATGGGCCACAGCACCTGCAGACAGAGCAAACGTCAGGTAAAACCTCACTCACTGCAAAGTATTGTCTGTCAAAACACGTTCATCTCCACTGCAATTAGGCAGCAGAACTCTACCATGTCCATGTCCTCATATGAGCGGTATCGACTAGGTGCCCACAGTGAGAGACACGGCTGGACAGAGAGGGCGGGTACGTACGTCAGCTAGCCGGCTGACCGTGGTGGTCAAGAGGTGGAGGGTGTCGTCACACATGCTCCTCAAAGCTTCGTTAGTCACCTCTTCTGGATCAGGGGGCTTTGGGCCATGCTAGCACGCAGACACACACACACACACACACACACACACACACACACACACACACACACACACACACACACACACAGACAGACACACACACAGACACACAGACACACACACACACACAGACACACAAACAAAAAAACACACACACACACACACACACACACACACACACACACACACATACACACACACACACACACACAGACACAGACACACAAACACAGACACACACACACACACACACACACAGACACAGACACACACAGACACAAACACACACACACACACATACACACACACACACACACACACACACACACACACACACACACACACACACACACACACACACACACACACACACACACAAGATGAGCACACTTCCTCTCAAAGGCGATAGGAGGAGAAGGAAGACAAAGAGAGACAGGACAAGAATAAAGTATTCATGAAAACATGAACACTGGGAGTAGCTACCAGCATGTTCCCCTGGTGTGCACCCTTTGGCTATAAGCTATAATTGATAACAGCCACTGACCTCCCCGCAGATCACTGGGATGAGCAAACACCACTGTTTCGTTATCCTGCACTGAACCACATGAAGCCATTCTAGACCTGCTAGGCCTCACAGATACCAATGTAACAAGTGGGAATCAAATACTGTATCAAAGAGAGAAGGCCGGCTGTAAACATATGCAATTCTCCAGAATTTTCCACCTGGTATCAATATTAAGTAAGTATTATCTTATCTTTTGTTAGTTTAGTTAATAGGGAAGTGAAGCTGAACCTTATTGCTGTGGTCAGCCATTGGTTGTCTAATGCTGGCCAGGATGAGCAGCTTCTTAGTTTCCATCATGGTAGCTGAAACACACAAAGTCAAATGTGTACAATAATTCACAAAAAATGCTAACTATATAACCTTGGTGCACTGCATTGCTCCAGTGGTATTTCACTAAGGATTACACATAGACTGATGCATATTAAGTATGGCTCATTTGTTCAATAAATTCCTTAAGCATTCTGTGGATTTGACAAAAGTCTTTGCTGTTGACCCCCAAAGATATGCACATATCATAGCCAGTAATCAGGGTCAAAAAGTAAACATGGACAATCAGAGCACTTTGTGTGAGCCAGTATGTGTGAGGGAGAGTGTGTTTGTGTGTGTGCTTGTATGAGTAAGTGTGTGTATGTGTCTCAGAGCATGTGACCAGTACTAACAGTAAAACACCCTTGCCCTGTTAACCTTTTTCTCTCTTATTAAAGTTAAATCAACAGTTGCTCCAGGGTCACTCTAAATAAAGCTTAAATAAAATATAGTGTTTAACAAATCGTCACATACGACCAATTATTCTGAAGTTAGAAATACATGCCTCCAGCGGACAAGTGACTGCAAGTGGGCACATGTACTGCTGGCATGGTGCAGCAATCTGGGTGCAACTCAGCTGCAAGGAAATAACATGTGGCGCGGGTATGTGTGTGTGTGTGCGTGTGCGTGTGCGTGTGTGTGTGTGTGTGTGTGTGTGTGTGTGTAAGTGTGTGCGTGCTCACTGGTGGAGTTGATGAGGTGTCGTAGGACAGCCAGGGAACCCATTCTACTTCTCTCGTTGCTGTTGTCCAACTTCTGCAGAACTGAGAGCACCAGCTTATCTGGGAAGGAGTTGGCTACCAGAGACCAGGGAGGAGAAGCAGGACAGCAACAAAGACAGTGAATAAAGAGTAAAAGCACAAAGGATGCTTAAAGGTGACTCAGATCATAGACTTAAGAATCACAATTGTGTTTTGTATGTATTGTACTATTCAGTGAAAAGATCACTTGTTCTCGATTAAACTCTCGATTTGAGTTTAATGAAGACCAAAGTATTTAGCAAAAATCGCTGGGAGAAACCATTGCAATAACGGATTTTATCAAATGTTGTAAAAATGTTGTAAAAAAACAAGACTCAAATATTGAACGTCAACCTAACTAGGATGGTAATGGTGAACCACAAAGGAGTATCTGTTCCTCTTGTGCTCAAATTCCGTGGGAGTGGAGCTGTCATGGTTCCAAGCGGGGCCTAGCCATGCTAAACCAGCCCTGACCAGCAGCTAATCATAGTGTGTGGAGGGGAGGCCTCTTCTTACACGGTGACATGCCGTTAGGAATCATGTGATTTAGGAAAATCACATGACACTCCCAGAACGCATTTAGGGTTAGAAATAGACGGAGATAAAATAGAAAGATGAAGAAAAATAGGAAAGTAAGATATGTGACATGATGTAACGATGAGATAAGAGTTAAGAGGGATGCAACAAATGGGGTCAAACACACACACACACACACACACACACACACAAACAGTACCTAGAAGGCTGAAGCATCGCAGCACCTCGTTGTGATTCTTGACAGTGGGTGGGTTACTGTAGTCGACAGGACTGCACACCTGGGGGGCAAAAACAGAGGTCACATGACTCAAGGTGTCAACGTTTGACTTTGGACTCCCCTGGACGTCATTTGTTGGTAAATTCACACGGCTGAACTTCAAGGATAAATACTTGTGGTACTCTTTGAGCTTGATCTGACATTTGACAAACAAGACACATGATATTTAATTGGAAATAGCGGTTAACGTTCCACAAGTTGGTTCCCTGACACTTGACTGGAGATCATTTTGTTCTATCGATTTGTTTTTCGAAAAACACACTTAACATGCTGTGACAGTTTCCGTTGTTGGTGACCCTGGTTAGGCAGGGATGCAAGGAAATAGCATGGAAACTGCTGCCGACCAGGACAAGTTAAACAACAAGGTGGACATGTCTGTGAAAACCATCTGCAAAGTGTTTGGTAACCTTCTTTTGAAACATGCTCAAATAAAAGTTGTGAGTATTATTGTTCTACCATCGAGATTCATTGAAAATCATTGTCAGTGAAGAACATGAGAGCCATGAGTCATAAAACATCTCTTCTACTCTCAAGACAAATGGCTGATCATGCCAGCACACTGCACGATGTGGTCATCGTGGTGATATTGAGCAAGCTCTCTTGTGAATCAACCACATGACAAGTGATTCCCTGGGACACTCATAGCACGAGAAAACTGTTGAGTGGAACGTCAAATCACAAACTAGCCTACTTAAACATGCATCTAGGCTGCAGGAATGGTAGATTATGTGGGTCAGTCTCATTATTGTTGAGCAGGTTCTTCCAGCAGTTGCTAAATATATATATATATACATTTTTTTTAAACAGAGAAAATGCTTTATTTTACAATTGTGTCACATTATATGCTGAATTGTGAACCTGGAGTGGTTTGTGCGTGTGTGTGCACGCGCGGGTGTGCGCGTGTTTGTGCACATGTACATGAGTGTGCATGTAGGTGTGTGTATGTTTTGGTGTAAGCGTGTGTGATGAAGGAGGACATGTTCTTACTTGCTGATGCAGGGCAGACAGTAGACTATCAAGTTGTGTCTCCAACACTCGGCTGCCCATGTTGACAGAGGCATCGATCACCTGGCACACACTCTGCAGGGAGGACCAAAACAATACCAAATAAATAAATACAATAATATGAATTATAAAATTATAATAATAATAATTGTGATACTTTTAGAGGTTAGTGTTAGTTAAAAACTATATGCAAAACATATTCAGAAACATATTGAGAGATTATTGATTGGCTTCTCATGATAGTCATAGTAATGTAGTATTGTCAGTCAAAGATCAAAATTAACAGTAATGTGAAGGTATTGTAAAGCATTACCAATAACTGACCACCAAAATTCAGCCTACACTTTGCAGCCATCTTGGTTCTATACAGTTTAGAACCAAGATGGCGAATAAGGTGAATAAGGCCCATGGTGGCTCACCTTGCTTATGACATAATGCTCGTGGTTCTTCTTGTACAGGGACAGCATAGCCGGGAGGAGCTTGGGAATCTGCTCCTCCAGTTTATTGCTGGCCATGAGGTGGCTCATGGAGCCAATGGCCTCAGCCACCGTTAGCCTCAGCTGAAAGGCACAGAGGTCGACAGAGTGAGACATCGGTGAGACCTACCACTACTGCCTAAAGCACTGGTAGGTAGACAAGTTCAAGTTCAAATTAGAAAATCTTCATTGTCCTCGATGGGAAATGTGTCACACAATAATAATATAACTTAGAATTTATTTAGTTATAACTAAGAATTTCTAAATAGATGAAAAGTGTGTTTCACCATTTCGGGACTATTTTATATATCTGGACGAGCCAGTTAATCTTGTTTTAGCCAACACGGATAATGGAGTTAACCGACTAAAGGGAGGGAAACAATTCACTTCCAGTAGAAGTGCATGTTCCCTAGTTTACACCAGGTGTGACTGCATTCCAACCCAGCCACAGTATTGAGCAAGACACCCCCACTGAAAGAGGCCAGAGAGACTCATATTGTAGAAGTGCGTGCGTGTGTGATTAGCCCATAATATGCGCTCTCCTGTCACTAATGCATAAAGACATACTTGAATTTTGTAAATCGTTAATGGAGAATGTCTTGCCAGACACCAAATATAACAATATGAAGCTGTTTTTATTGGAAATAACCATTACCTTAATTATCCTTAATGTAACCTCTATTCTCTGAAATGAATACTGTACAAACTCTAACCTAAACTCTAACCTTAATCTGAGTCTACTCTGATTGTCTGCAATCAGACTTGAGTCACTCACAGTAGTATCCTGCGGTGATTAGCGGGGTCACTATCACAAGCTCGTGTGCTCGTGCCTCGAGCGCAGCCCACTGATTGGCTGACGTCACATCAAACTCTCCAGCCTCACATGACGGCGGTGGACGCTAGGCGCGGACCCCAGCTATATACCGTTCTGTCGGAAAACCGTCCAACACCGTCCAAATACTCATTTCAGCTGTGTTCGCGGTTAGCCGTGCATTCACACACGCGTGTGCAACACGTGACCTCACCTTGGACTCCCTGCTCTGGAGCCAGCTGTTGAAGAGGATGTCGTATGCTGCGAAGATCTCAGCGGAGAAGGTGTCCTTCCTCACCGTGGGGTCCGGAGCCTTGTCCAGGTTGGCCAGGTACTCCAAGATGCTGTCGCTGAAGTGAGACAGGGCTGGAGGAGCGTGGAGGAAAGGACAAGGGGAGGCGGTCAGGAGGAGCCGGGGATGTGTGGGGAAAGTCTCAGAGGGCAGACACGGTCCTGAACGGTCCTCTGAAGGTGATACGGCTGCAGCTGCAACGCCAGCCACGCCAGGTTGCCAATGGGACAATGTACTGTACATAGCACAGGTTTAAACTATACTGAAAGACTACAGCGCAGCAAAGAGATCATTCTACGTTTTTACATTCCAAGTTACATTTAATTCAGACTAACAAATAATAAAATGTACCTGTAACCCATCGATATGGTATGCAATGGCGGGGTGGAACTTTGCACATTTTCGCCCATTCGCCAATAAGTAAAGTCTGCAGTTGTTATTTTTTAACACAAAATCCATCGTGATCATCTACAATTGACAACAAAGGCTTTGGGAGTCTTTACCGGAAGAGAACACCCACTTCATGTTGTCCTGCCTGGCCATGCTGAGCATGGGCAGCATGGTGCCCAGGATGGCGTTGAGAAATGGCACCATGCCGTACACTGTAAGACACAAACGTGGTGACTAACACAGCACCTCCAAAGTACGGGTCCGTCTTCTGGAGAGGCCGGCTGTCTTTGAGTACATGCTGTTGCCGTGTGTTTGTGTCCTTGCCATTAGAATCTGAGAGGTTGGCGAGCGTCTGAACCACGAAGAAGTGCGGTAGGATCCCCGGCTGGAACTTGGTCAGGATCTCCTCCATGATGTCATTGATGTGTTTGTTGCCCACAGCGACCAGGATATTACTGGCTGCCTGCTGCCAGTCCGGTACTACTTCCTGAGTGAATCAAGAAATGAAAAAAGGGTTGGCATGGCAACACATACACACGCACACAACCAAACCCTACAAAATAAATAAATAAACATAGAAGAAACATACTATACTCCAAAAAGGCTCAACAAGTTTCTATTTCTCAGGATTGCGACGCAAATACCCAACTGAGTGGCCTTGTGTCTTTATCATCGAATTGAAAATAATGACATCTTTTCTCAGGTACCACATGACACATTCTCCAGCCGTCGGTAACAGCCACAGCCCAGCCACAGCCCATGGGCAGAGCTGTCCAGTGGACCCGACAGGGAGACAAGGCGAGCTGGGGTACCTTAGAGCGGGTCATCTCGTCGGAGGCCAGGGAGATGATGCTTTTGATCCTGGTGTAGCTGATGTCCTCAATGCGGCTGGCTGTGATGAGCTGGATGGTCTGGAGGATCACCACCCGGTGGCTTGCTATCAGCTGCGGCAGAGAGTGGATTACACACACGGGACACCTGGACTGTCTCTGGCCCACACCACATTCACATGGGTTTTTTTCTGAAGCCTGACTTGTTGACACTGGTGCCAATGTTGGTTTTCTTCAGTTCATAGAATAAGAATATGAATTACAACAGCCTTCAAACCCAAATGGTTTCTTTTAGGACAATCTTAATTGAGATGGCTGGTGGACCAGTAGGCCTCTTGGTTCATTTGGGAAGCATATGATAAGTAACACCTTGCGGATTTGCAGTGAATTAACAAATTATCAATTATGTTAATAATTGTCCACATTTAAATTGTCATTTAAAAAAGGTATCTTCAGATAAACAGGAATTATGACTGCTGTCAACAGCAAGATGATAACAGTAGGATGGATGTACATTAAAGGGTAGTGGATAGGATGTGAAATTGATGAGAGCGTGACCAACGCCCGTCAGGCAAGTTCCTCATATGACTTGTATTGTTTTCTTTGTTTTATTATTTAGCATTTTTGGCGATTGATATTAGTGTAACCAACAGCTCTTTCACTAGAGAGAAAAATCGAAATGATTTGCTTGGGCATCAAAATGAGTGTAATTTATGCGTGTAGTTTGCTGGGCCAACAGACGTTACTATAATGCATTTCTGTTGCCAAACAATCATGTGACATATCACAGGGCCATCGGTTGTAAACGCATGACAACATGTCACTGCGTCATGGTGTGTGTGTGTGTGCGTGTGCGTGTGCGTGTGCGTGTGCGTGTGCGCGTGCGTGCGTGTGCGTGTGCGTGCGCGCGTGCGTGTCCACATGGTTGTAATAAGGCTCTGACGTGACAGTTCAAACTGCTTGAACCTTTGAGTGCAGCATCCATAAATAATCCAGCCAGTCCGCAGCACAAGGGTAGCCACAGCGCCAGGTCGGGCTTCAACGCTCAACTCCATGGGATTACATTTGCAACACCGACACTGCATTATGTGTTGTGTTAAC
Source organism: Phycis blennoides (assembly GCA_900302315.1). NCBI lineage: Eukaryota > Metazoa > Chordata > Actinopteri > Gadiformes > Phycidae > Phycis > Phycis blennoides. The sequence continues at coordinate 17,093 of OMKI01010750.1, read as the reverse complement.
TGCTATAGTGTTCCATCAACACAAGGTCCTCTGATCCTGCTTGTCAGGTATTCCTTTATGTACATAGACCAACAAACATGGCCTTACCTGCACAGTAGAGCCTATGCACCGTTGATGAATAATAAAGCTAATGTGTTCGGAACTCTGGTCTCAGTCCCCCCTCAGGCCTTTCATCCAGGCCTGCATATCACTTCACCACGTACTCAAGAGGAACCACAGCTTTTTTGTATACAAATGGTACATACTTTTTTTTTGCATTTTGAGTTCCTGTTATTACAAGAGCACGCTCAGGACTTCATCAGTTTTTTGTGTACATAGCTGTGTCAGCTGCAGTTAGCATTGGGAAAGTCATTCGGTCACCGAGATCCAAGACCCGGCCAGAATCTCCTGACAACGTGGCGTGTACCTTGGGATGTTTCAGCAGGTAGTCCTGACACATGGCCAACACTCGGTCTGGCTGCTGCTTCCCCAGGGTCAACACAGACTTCCTCACCTGCTCCTGAACCTCTGCATCTTTGTCGTTGGCTCCGTCAAGCAGAGCCAGTGTTATCTCTGGAATAGAAGTATCAAATCAATATTTACCCATGCACATTTTTATTACAGTGCCTTCCTTAAAATACTACTGATTTAAGTACATTTTTCAGGTCAGGGATCAACCTCAACCTCAATCATTTAAAGTACCATATATAAAACCTTGAATTTGTTATATGCAGCTTGTACCAGCTTGTATTAGAATGCATCACAGGATTTATCTTGGCCTGTTGGATTTCTTCCTACATGTCAGATTCCTGACATGTAGGAAGAAATCCAACAGGCCTTATATAGGTATCAGACCTTATATAGGGCAAGCAGAGTTTGATTTCCCAGGGTTTCTTTTGGGTCAAAACATCCTGAGTCATTTGTAATGACACAATGGCATAGTGTGAGCGCCCCCTCCATGAGGATCCCACTGTTGGAGAGAATGGCTGCCCAGTGGTTCTGCTACACCAAACATCTCTCAACATGCCCACAGTCTCCCTGGGCCGTGAAGCCATTTAAAACTGAACGTCCTGACACATTCAATAATGGTGTGGAATCAATGCACTGGTCCGAAAGGGTGCAAAGCAACAGATGGGGGTTGAAAAAAAGTCCCTCCCAAGCACCGTGAGATAGGGCATGACTTTTTTAAAGGTGCAATGTACCCCTGGCAAAAGGACGAGGGAATGTCATAGGGTGTTTTGCCACAGCATAATGTGAGCCTGTAAGCCATTTAAGACTGTAACTGTGATGTGAAGCACCATATACAGCATATTTATATATACACACACTAAATGTGCCAACTGGAATTCCGGGTTGTGACCACAGCAAATGAACTTAACAACATTAGACACACGGTGTTCTCTCTGCAGTGCAGCAGCATTCAGGACCAACGTAAACACCACATATGTGATACATTGTGAAGTAATGGCCTGATCAGCGGTTGATAGCGGCATATCCTGTGTGTACCAACCACCATGGCCTGTCTCCTACGCCCATGTGGAAGTACCTAAAGATAATCATATCAGCCACAGCACTAAATGCTGTTGCTACTAAACGCTTTGTCATTCTTTTAAATAGATTGTATTCAATTCACAATGCAGACCCCCCCCCCGCCCCCACTTCGACCTAGAAATATTTGTATTTTCCCCACATCTCTTTGAACACCTTGACAGCATCCCTGAATGCAAACCACGTGGACCTATTTCTTATCAAATTGTTGTTACAGCTCAGTCTCAAAGAAAGCCCCTAAGAGACAATAGCATGAATACTCACGTTCCACGTCTGTCTCATTCATGGTGTTTGAGGGAAGGGGTGGCTGGGGGAGGGTGGACTCTGATGGTTGGAGACTCTCACGTGACCTGAATGTAACGCATTTTGTCAACAATGTACAATAAACAACAACATCTACTTTGTTCAATTATTTTGCGTTTCATATTGTACTTTGATGCACAGGGAAAGACCTGTATCTGGCTTTTTTTTACTTTGGCTATATTTTATGTTATATAGAGAAATATTAAAATGTTAAGAAATGTATTGGCAACAGAATGATTTAAACCTATTTCTATCTCGCTCTATCTCTATCTACAACAATCTGCAACACTTTCAACACAAGCAAAAACACTGAATTTAGTTTGTGTTTTTATTGAATGATGTTGAATTAAAGGTGATATCGTGGTACAAAGTGCATACATACACCACGATACCTTACAATCACCTGACTTGCAACAACAAGGTCAGGTGACTTGGTTTTAGTTTAGTAAACAGCTGCAATAAATGCTGCAGTGACAATGTTTTGATATTACCATCCTACTACCCCATCAACTATCACACCAGGATACAGACATTCACAGGCAACATGTAAGACCATCGTTTAGTTTATCAGTTTAGATCAGTACATTCGCGACTTGAAAGATTACTGTAGTCATAAATTGTCAAATGACACATCTTCCAGTATTTGCTCCAACAAGGTGGATGCTGCAGAGTGCTGCTACTGGACATAAGTTAGCTAGCACAGCCCATGATCTCAGCACTAGTAGCTACGGAAAACCTAGCATCGTTTTAGCACAGATACAAAATAAAAACCGGTGGGAAAGCCTCCCCGTTGACAAGTTCCTACCAGTCGCCAGTCGGCTACCACCAAAAAAAGAAGGTAACCCTTTCACGTCGGCGTTGAGTTTCCGCTCGGCATAGGTGTTGTCGTCCAGCAGTCCACTGACGGTGCGTCCCCCCTGTTCACTGCAGGTGTCAACACACTGGGTCATGTGCCTCGAGTCAGCAGGAAGGCATCAAGCGGTGGGCGGGGCCTCCGGTCACAGAGCACAGAGCTAATGCGCATAGAACGGGTAGTTCGACATTGACTTCATTATATTCATTTCTGCTAATTGTGAAGAGGAAAATTAAGATTATAGTCAAACAGTAGACTCTCGTCCGCAATGTCCGCTAGAATAAATATATAATTAATAGAAAGAAAGGTTTTCTGAGCACAAATTAATGACCCACGTTTTTCTTTTCTTTTTTATTGTTTCTGATAAATATAAGGCTGTAAAAATAGGTGTATTCACAAGCAATGTGGGCCTATAGTGTTCAGTGCAATAATAAGTGCTATTTCATCATCAAGGCACTTTTATCTTTTAACTGCTTAATCATAACATTGTTACACAAACCAATAGCGACAGGTTCAGCTGTTACAAGCAAACATTGCTTTGCTTGATTCAAATTCTCATGACTAACATTGTATTGTTATCCTATGAATATTAGTTTAGAAAGGAACAATGCATAACATCAGTAAATGCAAGATAATTGTGTTCCATATTAGTTAACTTCGGTATTTGTAATGAACTGAATCAGGAGCCACAGCAAAGTCTGACACACATTCGATAAATCATAATTCTAACCAGGATCAGAACAGTCAATAAATAAATTGTTATGCTATGTAGAAACTAGCAGCCTCTTTTGCTTTTGTTCTAATGCATGATTCATGTATCATAACAGCCCGGGTTCCTATAAAACGCATATTGTCGATGTCCATTGACCACTGTCGAAAAAGACTTCTGTTGCATCTTGAGTGCAATTGAATTGTCTGAGGGCATCAATCGGCCTATTGTCGCCAAGGCCTTTCAATCAATGAATTCCAATGGATGGCCGGGATTGAACCCGACGTGTGTTCCTGAAAGATTGTGTTATCATGTCCAACGGCCAACTTCACGCGTCCATGGTTGGCAAGTCTCCAGAGTGTTTCCTGAAGAAAGGAAATCACATCATCATCATTGTTATTATTATCATTGTTAGCAGTAGTATTAATAGCTGTAGCAATATAAGTAGAATCAGAAATCGTAGTACTTTGTGCAGCATGCTGTATGAATATGCAGGCATGCGGCAGAAACATTCTTCATGTTCAAAAAGTACTAAACTATAAAACCAGAGAGACAGCCCATTGCCATACATTACAGCCAGGGTTAGGGGCATACACATTGCTGTGAATGGGGGAGCTCAATTACCTGGATAAAAAAAACACTATAATGTCTACATTTCTATATTTTATATAAAACATATTATATCATTTAATATGAATATAAAAACAACAGATGTGTTCTTATTCCATTGTTTGTCTGTAATGGCAGTGAGCGACCACCTTTACTTGTGATTAGTGAGCGGGGCTTTGTCACAGGTGATCTCACTCTTCAGCTTCCCCTCCTTTGTCTGTGGGTGCTGGATGCTGCCTCGTGGAGTGTCAAGACCCTTTAAATTCAGGTCCCTGCACGCACACGCACACATCCCTGTGTTACTGTACTTGTGAGGACAATGAAATGAAATAAATAGGCGTCATATACTGTATCTACTCAACTGATATTCGGCGGGGAGATATTCATACATCATATTCTATTTTTGCATGCCAAACATGGTTTACACAAAGTGTCCACAGCCACCTTATCCCTATCCTGAGATCATACTTCATCAAACACACTCTCACACACAGGCACACACACACACACAGGCACACACACACACACACACACACACACACACACACACACACACACACACACACACACACACACACACACACACACACCCACACAGGTCCTGGTGGATATTCACTCACCCTGTACAGGACCGCCGTGTTGGAGGCACAACAGCGTCGGCACCAGCACGGAGACCCACAGCAGAGACGGGGACATGTCTGCTCTC